>JAJIBD010034996.1:0-12146 GCA_021461705.1 Cryptotis parvus
CCCTGCCCTCCTCACCACGTGGCCTCCATGCCCTGTGCCTGTGGCCCCTTCCACGCTGGTTTCCACTGCTTTGGAGTGTGCCCGCACAGCACCAGTTTTTTTGGGGGTGGGGGGCAGCCAGGCAGATGCGCCACCTGTTGGCTCTAGAATCCGGACGTGGGTCCCACCTGATCTTTTTTTTTTTTTTTTTTTTTTTTTTGGGTCACACCCAGCCATGCTCAGGGGTTTCTCCTGGCTCTGCACTCAGGAATTACTCCTGGCGGTGCTCGGGGACCATATGAGATGCCGGGATCAAACCTGGGCTGGCATGGGCCCGGCCGCGTCCAAGGCAAACGCCCTACCCGTGGGCCATCACTCCGGCCCCATCCACCTGATCATTTTTGCCTCAGACTGAGAGGGCCCAGCGCCCCCACGTGTCCCTGCTGCCTGCAGCTTGACAGCTGGGTGGGCTTCAGACCTCGAACCTTGGCCTCACCCACCTTGCCTTGCTTCCTCTCCCATTTCTCTCAATCTGCTTCTCAGGTTCAGGGAACTTAAAGAACCTGATTTGTGGCAGCGGAGCTGGAGTCATCAGCAAGACCCTCACGTACCCCCTGGACCTCTTCAAGAAGCGCCTGCAGGTCCGCGGGTTCGAAGCATGCTCGCGCCCACGCCGGCCAGGTGAGCCCTGCCCGGCGCCGCCGCAACTGCTGCTCACCCCAGCCCGACCCCCCGCTCGAGAGTCAGACAGACAGACAGACAGACAGACAGAAGGCTCGTCTGCTGCGGGTGTGTGGGGAGACTCAGGCAGGGAGTTCTGGGCCACAGCCGCGAGTGCTCAGGGCTTACTCCTGGCAGAGCGCGGGTGGCATCAGGTTTGCCTGTGTGCCAGCCACATGCCTCCCCGCTGTGTTCTCGGGCCCCATATGCTGTGTTTGCTTTTGTTTTTGATGGGTCCTCGGTCTCTAACCACTAGGCTCACCGCCATGTAGAGCATCTCTCAGGAAGGGTTTGGTTCAGGGCCGGAAGCCGCCCCAAGTGCTGGGACACACATCCCTCCAGCACTGCCGGGTGGCCCCTGAGCACCTTGGTTTAGCCTCGAGTAAGAGCCACACACGGGTGGGCTCAGTTTGGGACCAGAGACACCCAGGGAGGTCTTGGACAGGTGGGTGCGGAGACACGCCGGGCTCAGCTCTGGCTCTTCAGGCCTGAGCAAAACGCGGAGTTTCCCGTGGGCCGTTTCCAGTGTTCTTGGAGCTGAAGGTCGTTCGGTGAGGCTCATCAGCTGCAGTAGGTACCGTCGCTGCGGCTGGCCCTGCTGGATCGGAGGTTTTAGAGGGAGCCCAGGTGTGGTGAGGGCGGGTCATTCCAGGGTTGTGCCCTGCAGAATGGGGGCCAGAGCCCCAAAGACACGGAGCTGACAGGAAGGGAGGGGACAGCCCGAGGCCAGCCTGGATGGAGCCGGCCAGGGGGAGACAGAGGCAGCGCCCTAGCTGGGCCCTTCCCGTGCTCGGGGACTCCAGAAGAGAGAGGCGCATCCGTGGTCGCCCCACCGCCTTCCTGGGGTCTCCTGGCCCGCTCTACTTGATTGTCAACTGTCTAAACACACACGTCTGCACACACCGACAATATGGGCCTGTCTACACGGCAGGACTCCTGTCTACACAGCAGGACTCCTGTCTGCGGCAGAGGCTCCCTGTCTACACGGCAGGGCTCCTGTCTACACGGCAGGGCTCCTGTCTACGGCAGGGCTCCTGTCTACGGCAGGATTCCTGTTTACACGGCAGGACTCCTGTCTACACGGCAGAGACTCATGTCTACATGGCAGGACTCCTGTCTACGGCAGGACTCACTCCTGTCTACACGGCAGGACTCACTCCTGTCTACACGGCAGGACTCCTGTCTACGGCAGGACTCCTGTCTACACAGCAGGGCCTCCTGTCTACACGACAGGACTCCTGTCTACACGGCAGGGCCTCCTGCCCAGTTTCCCAGTTTGTCTGAATCCTTTTTTTTCCTTTTTGAGTCACACCCGGCACTCCTGGCTCTGCACTCAGGAATTACCCCTGGTGGTGCTCGGGGACCATATGGGATGCTGGGGTCGAACCTGGGTTGGCCACGTGCCAAGGCAAACGCCCTCCCGCTGTGCTGTCGCTCCGGCCCCCGTCTATGCTGGGGGGGGGGGGTCACCCCGCATGGGGAATCAGTGGGGCGGAGCTGGAGGTAGGCGGAGGGGGGGTGCAGTCGGGGCCAGGGCGTGAGGCTTCACCCGCTCACAGGCCGGAGAGCCCGACTTGGTTCCTGGTCATTATAGAGTAACTGGAACTGCAGCTTTTGTTCATTTGTGTTTTATTTTTTGTTTTTCTGGGCCATGCACACGTGCTCAAACCTTACTCCAGGCTTGCACCAGGGAGCACTTCTGGCAGAGCATGGGAAAACCTTGGGATGCCTGGGACCGAAACCGGGTCAGCCGCGTGCTAGGCAAAAGTCCATTTGCGTCCTGCCACTCTGGCCCCAAGGTTTTGTTATTTACTTTTCTATTTATTTTTGCTTTTTAGGGGTCACACCCAGCAATGCTCAGGGGTTACTTCTGGCTCTGCACTCAGGAGTTACTCCTGGCGGGGTTTGGGGGACCCTACAGGATGCCGGGATCGGACCCAGGTTGGCCGTGCGCAAGGCAAACGCCCTCCCTGCTGTGCTCGCCCTCCGTACCCGCTTGGTTTTGTTATTTTGGCATCTGCAGTACCAGAGCTGAGCCCACAGCCTCCCATCTGCGAGGCATGTCCTCTCCGGCCCTGCCTCCTTGCTGGCCCCCGCTGCTGGTGTGGCGGGCGACAGTGTATGAGCGACAGCATGGGGTCACCTGGGCTGGCCAATGGGAAGGCCCAGCAGGGCAGGAAGCCAGCCCAGCGGTGGGCGCTGCGGGCCCTTCCCGGCCCTGGCAGCTTCTCCCGCTCTGCCGCAGGTCCGCAGGTACCACGGGCCTCGGCGACTGCGCCAGCAGGTGCTGCGTGAGGAAGGCGTGCGGGGGCTTCTTCAAAGGCCTGACTCCCAGCCTGCTGAAGGCGGCCATGTCCACGGGCTCGTGTTCTTCTGGTACGAATTCATCTGCAGTTTCTTCCACTGCGTGAACAAGAGCAGCAGATAGCCCAGGGCCCGGCCCCCACACCGCCGGGCGCCTGAACAGGATGGACGCCCAGGGGCAGACACCAGGACTTGGTTCCGGGCCGGGAGAACCTGGCGAGGCCCCTCACCCGCAGAAGGAGCTGGAAGGGGCCGTTTCTTCAGCTGCCCCCAAGACCCCCTGCACCGTGTTCATGTGGGGCGTGGTGGGTCGCTGCTGGGTCACGCCCGGGCCCAGCACCTCCTTAACAGACATTAAAGCTGCCAACCCATTCCACCTTGCGCCCCCTCTTCACTGGATGGTCCCCGTCTGCCATGGGCTCTGTGTCCACGTCTCCTGGGTGTTCCCTGGAGCCCACACCGTGGAGCAGCCCCGTACCTGGTCTCCTGCAGTCTGGGCGCTTCCAGCCGGACCAGATGGCTTCAAGCCCCCGAGAGCACCTGTCCCGCTCAGCGGCGCCGTGTACATTGCAGCCCAGAGGTGGGGCTAGCACCAGCTTGAAGTGTCAAAGCCCCGGGCCCTCTGCCCTCAGCGAGGTGTGGAATGGAGCCCCTCAGAGGTGCCTCGGCCGTGGGCTCAGCGGGAGAGCCCGAAACTCCGCTGCAGGGAGCCCTGACTCAGTCCTAGCTCCACAGACAAGCGAGCACAAGTCCAAATCTAAAGGTGAACCACGTGTTCTGTGGGCCGGGATGGCGCCGTGGGCCATGCTGGTGTGAGGCCCTGCCTTCCATCCCGGCACCAAAAAGCAAAACCACGAAACACAACCAGCTCCCAGCCCGGCTTACAGGGGAGCCAGCGGCCGAACCCAGCTCAGCCCCACAATGGCCGACGAGGCACCAGCAGAGCAGGCCGGGCTGCAGGCCCTGATCTGTGCTGAGTCGCCCGTGAGCTCTTCCGCAGGCCTGGCTGACGTGCAGCTGAGGTGGTAGTGGAGGACAGCCCCTCTTTTGAGAGGTTCCTTTTAATATTCTGGGTTTTGGGGGTTCCCCTGACGGTGCTCAGGTGTGCTCCTGGCGGGCGGGGTGGACAGGTCAAATGCTGCGGAGCGGCCACCTACCCCTGTGCCATCGCTCCGGCCCCCTGCTTTCTGGGGACCATTGTGGGGGTTCATTTCACTTGTCTAAGGGGCAGTTCCGGGTCAGCCGTCTAAGGTCCAGCGGGGCCCAGGACTGGTCCTGAGCGCTGAGCTGGGCTGTGTCCTGCACCTCGTCTTAGCTCCAGCCCAGAGGGACGGAGAGCGGCCGCTGGCCAGCGTCCTGGTTGCTCCCTATATCTGGCAAACTGACCCCTGGGCCTTAGGGCTGCCTGTGGGCTCCCAACTCGTACCGCTATCAGGAGGACCCTGCACCCGACAGGGGCGCAATGCGGCCAGAGCCCAAGGGACACAGCGTCTGGCTGCTCCGGCCAGCTCTGCCCTCCCCCCTGCCTCCCCCGACACGGGCCCCGCCCTCCCAGGCTCCTCCCACTCGCGCGGCTGCCCCGAGTGTCCTGCGACCTGGTTTCCCCGAGTCCCTCGCGGGGGGCAGCCAAAGGCTATTTCCTCTGGACCCCAGAGCCTCATGCAGGCCGGAGAGCAGATCCGGCCCAGCGTCGACTAGCCATCGTGGTCGCTGCTAGGACGGTGTCAGGTGAGGAGGGGACGGGGCGGAGGGGGCAGTGTCCAGGGACTCCAGCGCGGCCTCAGCCTCGGCTGGACGCCAGCGTCCTCGGCCCTGCGGCGGGGGCAGAGCCGTCGAGGTCCCGGTAGGTGGCGCTAAAGAGAAGGCCCCGCCTAATATACAAAGCTCCGCCCAGTGTGTCAGGCCACGCCCCGTGAAGGCCCCGCCCTGACCGGTAGGCCCGCCTCCTGCCCTGTGGTCCCGCCGTGCTGACCCGCCACCGCCCATAGCTTCAGACCACGCCCCATTCTGAGGCCACGCCCACCGGTAGTCCCGCCCCGAACACGCCTCCTGCTCTGCTGTCCGCGCCCGCCGCGGCGCTGCACTAGGAAATGACCTAAGCGGCCACCGGGCGCGGCGGGCGCACGGGCAGCTCCTCGTGGATGCGGGGCGCGCATCATGTCCACCGGGCGGCCTCCGGGCACGTGGGCGCGGCGCCAGGGCAGCAGGTGGGTCCCGGCGCTAAGGCCCCCAGGGGCGGCTTCGCGGGAGGGACGTGTCGGGCCTGGGGTGGCCGCGCAGGCTGGAGCCCTCCAAGAGCCCTTCCCGTGACGGAGGCGTGGACGGAGTCCTAGAGGAGCGTCCAGCGGGACACACCTGCGGACGCCCCTCTGCCCTCGCCCTCGCGGGGGAGCTCGGGCGGGCCGGGCTCTGCGCGCCGGAGCCAGTTGAACCAGTTCGCCCTGAGAGGCCTGGGCGGGGACCTGCACCACCCACCCACCCACCCACCCACTCGCCGGCCGTCCCGGGAGGGCTGGGAAAGGGGCCGGGCTGCTCTGGACCACCAGGCAGTGGTCAGCATCCGCCGGCGGCCCACCCGCGTGTCAGTCCCGTCTTGCGCCGCTGGGGTGGGCGGAGCTTTGAATATTGGCTGCCCCCTTCCCTTTCTGCGCCCCGCGGGGGGGCGGACCCCCCCTTCTGCGCCCCCGCGGGGGGGCGGCCCCCCCCCCTTTCGCGCCCCGCGGTGGGCGGACCCCCTTCCTTCTGCGCCCTCGCGGGTGGGCGGACCCCCTTCCCTTTCTGCGCCCTCCTGGGCTGAGCCACAGGTGTGGCCTGGAACAGCAGAGCCGTAGAGTGCTCAGGAGTCAGGCATGGCCGGCGCCCGGCCCCGCTGGCCTGCAGGACTGGGAGCCGGTTCCAGCACCCCTGAGGCCGGGCCTGGCTCCCCCTTGCAGACGTGGCAGTTAGCGCACCCCAGCACCGGCACGGGCTATGGAGGGGGCAGGCACCGGAGCAGTACCGCATCCAGGCTTTCGACGCGCACTCGCAGCAGCTGCTGAAGACGGCCCTCAAAGGTGAGTGCGCCCGCCGTCAAGGGCGTTTGCCCTCGCAGGCAGCTGACCTGGGCTCAGTCCCATCCGCCGCTATTGGCCGCTAAGCTCCACCCGAGTGGTGACCCCTGAACACACAGCCAGCAGTAAGCCCTGAGCACCGCTGGGTGCCCCCCAAAAACAAGGTGAGTGTGGGGGTCTGCGGGGTGCCGGCCCCCTCCCATTCCCTGAGACTCAGTGGGTGGCAGTGCAGCAGCGGGCTGGGAGACAGGTGGGTCAGTGCTGGCCGAGTCAGTTGTGGACTGTGGCTGCAGGACTGCAGCCTGCCTTGAAGCAGGGGGTGGGGAGAGGCGGGTCTCCCGTCCCTCACCTGGCCGGGACCTGGTGCCCTGGGAGCACTGCACTGAGGGCAGGTGGACGCGGGCATTTTCCTACAGGCCCTGCTGAGCTCCTGTTCCTGGCCTGGCTCTTGCCCGGCCCAGTGCCTAGACCCTGGGCCCTAGTGACTTGCCATGTAGGGGACTAAGTGACTGGGGGTGGGGAGCCCTCAGCCAGTGCTCAGGAGGTCGGGGCGCCCACCAGTTCTTGGCCAGTCAGTGCCAGGGCTCAAGGATGCAGCGCGGGGACCTCCCGGCCACTCTGGGGGCACTCGGGCTTGGGGGCCCCAGGATGCCTGGGATAGACCCCTGGTCGGGCACGTGCCACGCACACCCAAGTGCTGTAACTTTCACCCAGTTTTGCTTTTCTCAACTTTGGGGCCTCCATGTCGCAAGCCCTCCCCACCCCGATCTTCAGCCTGGCTGGCAGCAATCCCCACACCAGGGCCCGGGTCTGGGATGAGCCCTTGAGCCTGTGGCTGCCCCACCGCTCCCAGCGCAGCTCCCGCACGGGCTGGCCCTCTGGCCTCCTCTTCCCAGAGAAAGGGGGGGGGCTGCTCTGGTGAGGCCCTCAGACTCCTCCTCGAGTGGGGCGGGCAGGGAGTGCTCAGCAGCCCCTCCCCCAACCCCGCAGACCCAGGCACTGTGGACTTGGAGAAAGTGGCCAGCGTGGTGGTGGACCAGTCTCTGCGCCGACTGTGTGTTTAGCAGGGGAAGCCGGGCGCCTGTGCAACGCCATCATCCAGGTGCATGGAGGCCGCAGGTGGGCGTGAGGGGTCGCGGGGAGTGGGGGTGGGGCTCTGCTTAGACCCCGTCCTGTGCAGGCTGAGAGCACGAGACTGGCCATAGCGTCTTCCGCCGGGGCCTGCTGGACCGCCTGCAGCGTGAGTTCCAGGCCCGGGAGCAGCTGCGCTTGCGCTCCCCACAGGCCTGGGTCTGCTACGTCACCTTCATCTGCAACATCTTCGACTACCTGAGGGTGAGGCCCTGGTGACCCCCACCCCCGCACCCTCCCACCGTGTGGGCACTTGGTCACTCCTGCTCTCGCAGGTCAGCAACATGCCCATGATGGCCCTGGTGAACCCCATTTACGACTGTCTTTTCGGCTGGCCCAGCCCGACAGCCTGATCGTGGAGGAGGAGGTGAGGCTGGGCTCGGCTCAGAAGCTCAGCATGGCGGGGGTCTCCGGGGACCAATCCTGGGTCTCCCGGGCTGAGGGGCCAGTCAGAGCCCGAAGCTTAGAGGCCTCCTGCCCGGGGTGGTGAACCTCCACCTGCTTCGAGGCAGTCCAGAAGCTGGCCTGAATGGGGGGGAGCAGGGGGCTCAGGAGCGTTGAGTCAGGCCGAGTCCTCTGGCCCCAGGAAAGCCTTCGGTCAGGGCTGGCTAGATAGTATAGCAGGGAGGGGCCTGCAGGGTGCCCACCCAGGTGCCGTCCCATTAACCCATATGGGACCGAGCCCATCAGGAGAGAGCCCGAGAGCCAGGAGTCAGCCCAGAGCACCCTCGAAAAATAAAGCCTCTGGGGGCGGAGCGGCAGCACGGTGGGGGGGGCGTTTGCCTCGCAGCGGCCAGACCTGGATCCGAGCCCCGGAATCCCATATGGTCCCGAGCACTGCCGGCGTGATCCAGAAAGCAAAGAGGGAGGCCTCTGGCTTGGGAGCCCGCGACACCTTGAGGCGGTGGCCAGTTGATGAGGCCCAGCCCAGGGGATGCCCTGCTGACCCCCCGCCCCGCCAGGTGGACTGTCTGGTGCTGCAGCTGCACCGGGTCGGGAGCAGCTGGAGAAGGTGAACGCGCAGCGCATGGACGAGCTCTTTGTCCTGCTCGGGGACGGCTTCCTGCTCCCTGCTGGCCTCAGCTCCCTGGCACAGCTGCTGCTGCTGGAGGTGATCGAGTTCCCGGGCAGCGGGCTGGAAGACCACAGCGGCCGCAGCACAAGTACTACTACAGTGAGGTCCTCGGATGAGGCCAGCTAGGCCACCCTGTGCCAGGGCCCCTACGCGGACCAGTCACCTTGGTGCC
The DNA here is from genome assembly GCA_021461705.1 of Cryptotis parvus. Classification (NCBI taxonomy): domain Eukaryota; kingdom Metazoa; phylum Chordata; class Mammalia; order Eulipotyphla; family Soricidae; genus Cryptotis; species Cryptotis parvus. The sequence continues at coordinate 8,432 of JAJIBD010034996.1, forward strand.
TCAGTTTCCCCCTCTGTAAAATGGGCCCCCAGCCCTAAGGGCCGAAGCATGCACAGGTCACGGACGCCACTTGGACACTCAGGTTCTGGGAAGCCAGCGGAAAGTTTAATGGTGATGGGGTGGGGTGCTTCATAGGAGGGGGATTTTCTAATAAATCTTTGCTAATACTAAAGCTGCTTCCCTGGGGCTGGAGCGCCAGCGGGAGGGCATTCTCCGTGCACGCAGCGGACTAGGTTTAATCCCCAACATCCCATAGGATCCTGAGTACCACCGGATGTGACCACAAAAAGCCCCCCAAAAAGTAAAAAATAAAGCTGCTTCCTTTCAGAGCATCCAGGAGGCTCCAGGCTGAGGGGCCCTGAATTGCCGAAGGACTCAGGATCCCCATGTCCAAGTGTTCCCTCTTTGCAGGGTCATGGGGTCAGGACGGCTCCGTCCCCATGGGCTGCCGAGGCAGACGGCGCAGAGTGATCTCTCGGCCTGCCGGCGCCTACCACCAGCGGTAGTGGGCCAGGGGCGCGGTTGGCCTCGGCCATCTTGTGCATGTCATGCTTCCTCTTGACCACGGGGCCCTGGTTGTGGAAGGCCTCGAGCAGCTCGTGCGCCAGCTTCTCCGGCATCAGCACTCGCGGTGCTTCTTCTTCCGCACTCGGTGATCATCCACTTCATGGCCAGGAGCGCCGCCGCGGTCTCCGAGTGGCACGGGACCTGTGAGGGAAGCGCGGCAGGTGGGCCCCCAGCCCGGCAGGCCGCCACCTCCTGCCTCCGCTGCGCGGGAGCCAGTGCCGGGCCCAGCCCAGGTGAGCCTCCTGCGAAGGGCGTGGCTCCTGCTTGACCTTTCACCACCAAAGGAAGCTCCAGGCTTCGGTGTGGAAGCCCTGGGCTCGACCCCTGGTGCGGTGTGTGTTGTGCCGAACACAATGGGAATGATCCCCGCATCAAGCCAGAAGCCGCCACCAAGTCAAAACATTAAGCGGAAGCTCAGCTGAGACGAGACACAGCAACCGTGCGCGCTAGCAGGGACTCTGTCATTTGCCGGGGCGCCACACCAGGGCCAGACACGGTGGGCCTGCGCCTGCGGGCCAAGAGATGCATCACACTGGCCACATGCTTTGCCTCCAAGAGCCCCAGGCTTGAGCCCCAGCACTGCATGGTCCCTGGGGTGGGGGCTACATTAAGGCAGATCTGAACCCCCACTTGTGACAAAGCTAGAACAGGGGGCCGGAGCAACAGCACAGCGGGAGGGCGTTTGCCTTGGATGCAGCCGACCCGGCATCCCATAAGGTCCCCAGCACCGCCAGGGCTAATTCCTGAGTGCAGAGCCAGGAGTGACCCTGAGCATCGCCAGGTGAGAGCCATGAAGACAACAACGCCAAGCGGATAAATGCCAGCCACGGGCCACACCAGCCAGACACCAGGCGGGATGCGGAGACACGAGAGGTTCCGGATCAGGCCGGGAGGGAGACTCCCAGGGAGAAAAGAAAAGGGGGTCTTTGGGGGCCCTGTGCACTCAGGGAATTACTTCTAGCGGTGCTTGGGGACCCTAGGGGATGCCGGAGACCAGACCCAGGTTGCCACGCGAGGCCAACGCCCTCCCTCTGTGCTGTCGCCCCGCCCGCCAGGGCTACTACGCTAGAGCGGCACTCCCAGCAGCAGGGTGGCCACAGGGTCCTGCAGCTCTGGCTCCCACTGGCTCGCTGCCATTCCTGGTGGGCCCCGGCCTTCAGAGTGACCCGGCCCTGCCCACTCACCTGGTAGAAGCGGCCGCCCTTGAGGATGGGTACGAGCCCGATCACAGGCTCCACAGTTCCTCAGTGCCTGGTGGAAGATGGCGTAGGGGTTGCGCTCAATGCTGGCCTGCTTGCGTCGGCAGGGCGGCGTGGTACTTCTCGAACTGCTTCCTCTTCACGGCTTCCAGAGTCTGTCAGGGACATGGCGGTAGAGGCTGCCCGGCCCCGGAGCTCGGCCTAGCTCGTGCCCTTGGCTACTGCCTGTGATTCCCAGCCTCCCGCCACCGAGCAGCCCAGAGTTCCAAAGTGCTTTGCGCCTGTGTGGAACAGGGAAGGGGCCGAGGAGACCGCGACGTGAGGGGGCCGGAAGGGACATGGGTCCAGCAGGCGGCACACACCCCAGAAGCTCGTCCCATTATCTTTGCTTCTGGCTTACGCTGAGCCTGCCCGAGGGACTGACCAAGGTGGGCAGGACGCAAGAAGGTGCCGTAAGCCGTGTTCGCTCTCTGGACCCAGAAGTTCTTTTATTTGCCTGGGGCCACACCGGCGATATCCAGGGGTCTCTCCTTCCTCTGCATTCGGGAATCACTGGTGGGGCCCAGGCGCCTCGGGTACCAAACGCCGGGTCAGCTGCATGCAAAGCACCTTACCCACTGTCCGGACCATCTCTCCCGGCCCCTTGGAAATCTAATTTATTATTTCTGACTCTGGGTCACAGCCCACAATGCTCAGGGATTACTCTCGGCAGTGCTTGGGGGCTCTATGGAAGGCATGCACCCCACCCGCTATACTATCGCTCCGGCCGCCGGGAATTCATTTTTGGCGGGACAGTGTGCTCTGTGTAAAGCTGCACAGGACCGCGCGAGCACAGGCCAAGCGCGGGTTACCTGCGTCATGAGCGACCGGGCCAGCACTTTGCCTCCTCCCTTCATCATCATGTTGGTGAACTTACTGCAAGAGAAAAGGCACGTTCAGCTTTTGGGGCGCAGCCCAGGGGCCCCAAGGCGGCGCGTCCACCCGACCTGATCGCCGGGTCCTCGAACACGAGATGACGTTCGTGGCGGGGCCGCTTTGAACAGCTGCGTCTTCCTGAGCTCCCGCTCGTACTTGTCCTCGGCGTCCAGCTCGGCCAGCGGCTTGCGGTAATAGGCCTTGTCCACCTGGGCGTCCTTGTACTCGGGGCCATAGCGGCTCCACCTCACCTGGGTCAGCCTGGGCGTGCGGGCAGAGGGCAGAAGGTTAGCCTCGCAAGTGAAAAGGCCTGACTCAACAAATGGGCATCAATGCCAGCCCCGCGCCCGAGGGGCAGTGGACACCGCGCCGCTGGACACCGCGCAGCGCCGCCCCTGAGGCCACGGTGAGCACCGGGGTCTGGAGTCGCACCCCGACGTCGCCCCACACCGGCGACCCCAGTGCGGAGCCCCGGGGCCGCCCCAGCTCCGCGGTGGGGCCCCGTTACCCGCCTGCGCCCGGGCCCCGAAAGGTCACGCAGCTCGTCAACGCTGCGGGTTCGCGGCCCCTGGCCCCCTGGTCCCCCGCGCGACCTGCCCGTAGCCCCTTTCTTTCCCCGCAGGCCTCGACGTCCAGACCCGCGCGGCCCCCGGCTGTCCTCCGAGACCCTTACCCTGGAAGCCGCAGCACGCTGCGCACGCTCAGCGCCAGCCCCGACCACCCCTCGCGCAGCTCGCACCGCGGGGCCGCCATCTTGGCCGGGCGCGGGACCCCGCCGGGGCTGTCCTCGCGCGCGCCTGGGCGGACGCCGCGAGACGGGAAGAGGCGAAGAGCGCCCCGGCCTCCGGCGTCAGCGCATCAGCCCTGAGTGCCGGGCGCTAGGGCCTCCAGCTCGGAAAGGAAGACCCCAAAGACCGCGCTCGAACACGCGCCCCCGCCGCAGGCTGGCGTGACCCCGGGCGGCGGCTCCAGCTGCGCGCAGGCCCCATGCAGGCCCCGCCCCGCCGGGCTCTCGCGGGCTCTCGCGGGCTCTC
>JAJIBD010034998.1:0-27233 GCA_021461705.1 Cryptotis parvus
GTTGATTTATAACCTCTATAAAACAGTAAAAATCTACAGGGATGCTGTTGGGATGGAAAAGCAAGAGCTTATTGAAGAAAAGCAAGCAATCGCAAAGGGAAACTGCCCATGGGATTTTATTTACAGACTTTGTAGAAACATTAATATTTGCTCAATAACCCAGGACACTGGAGAAATATGATTATAAATTTAATGAAATCTAAGAGTCTTCAGGACAATACAATGATATAAGTTTTGTCTTCTTAGTAACATGAACTTTTTCTTAGGAAAAATATGGGGCATCTTTAATTCACTTAAATAGGCTTATATTTTTTCAGAAGGCATAGTCATCCATAAATTAAGATATCAGAAAAATGATTTGGAGTCACACATGTGATGCACATGAATTATTCCAGAATTTGTGCTCAGGGATCACTATTGGTGGTGCTTAGAGGCTCTATGCTATGACAGGGATCAAACCAGGGTTTAGTATCACTTGATCCTTGACATCCCGTTATTCGTCGAGTTTGCTCGAGAGCAGGACCAGTAACATTTCCATTTGACCCTATCACTTGCCAGTGTAGCCCAAAAGCATCTGTTTGCGTCAGGGATATGAAGAGCTTCAAACCGTTTGTTCAGGGTCTTGAGGAAGAAGTCTGACCATCTTGTAGGTGGGCAGTCATGTGATCTTTTGACTTCGGTGCGATCCAGCTGGTAACGGCTCAAGTCGGTCATCTCCAAATCGGATTAGACGTCCAGCCCATCTGGTTTTCTTTTTGTGTGTGTGTGTGTTGTTTGTTTTTTTTTGCTTTTTGGGTCACACCTGGAGATGCTCAGGGGTTACTTCTGGCTCTTCACTCAGGAATAACTCCTGGTGGTACTCAGGGGACCATATGGGATGCCGGGGATCGAACCTGGGTATGCTGATTGCAAGGCAAAGCGCTCTACCCGCTGGACTATCTGTCCGGCCCCGCCCATCTGATTTTTCGATGCCTTGGCAAAAGAGCCAGCATCCCTAACTCTGGATCGCGCGGAGGTCGGACTCAGATTTCTTCTCTCACTTGAGTTTACCATGTGCAAGGAAAGAAGCTTTCTTCCATACTATCTCTCCATCACTTAAAGCATTTTTTAAATAAAATTAACAAGTGCCTTAAAACGTGTTTTATTTAAAAAGTCACTTTAAGATAAATTTTGTCACTTTAAAATATAAAATTAATTTTGACAGAATTTCAGTGATTTTGTATCGGGAAAGGAAATATGACACCGTGACTCACCTTATGACTATAGAATATATATTTAAAATAAAAACTTGAGAGAACATAAATGACTTTCTACTAGAACTTGGTACCCAAAATCCATATCCCAACAATAATCCTCACCCTAATCTCTATGTTTTTTTTTTTTTGCTTTTTTGGGTCACACCCTGCAATGCTCAGGGGGTTACTCCTGGCTTTTCACTCAGGGAATTACTCCTGGCAGCACTTGGGGACCATATGGGATGCCAGGGATAGAATGCAGGTTGACCATATGCAAGGCAAACATCCTACCCTCTATGCTGTTGCTCCAGGCCCTAATCTCTATCTTATATGCCAACTGGTTTATTCAAATTTGACTATTAGTGGTGAACTTTGTATAGTATTCAAGCTGTTTACTTAAAATGATACATATCTGTGCCCGAGATCAATGACTAGATAAAGAAGCTTTGGTACATCTACACAATGGAATACTATGCAGCTGTCAGGAAAAATGAAGTTATGAAATTTGCATATAAATGGATGGACATGGAGAAGATCATGTTGAGTGAAATTAGCCAGAAGAAGAGAGACAGATAAAGAATGACTGCATTTGCATGACTTAAATATATATGTACATATTATAATACCAATATCCAAGGTCAAGGGAAACATGTATCAGGAGGTTTTGTCAAAGGTGGAAATTATCACATATGTGTGGGAGTCAGAGGCTAGGTAAGACAGAAAATGGAACAATGTGCTAACAATTGTCGAAAGTACTAATACCAACCTAGAACTGAGCATTAAATAGAGGCAAAAAGATACACATGACAACCCTTTAATGTATGTTCTGTAATCTGCAATCTGGAAGGGAAGGAAAGAGAAAGAGATAGAGAGAAAGGGAAAGAAATAAAGAACCTGCCATGGAGGCAGGCTGGGTGAGGGGTGAGGGAACCAGGGATGTTGGTGGTGGGAGATGGGTACTGGTGGAGGGATGGGTGCTGGAACACTGTATGACCAAAACCCAAATATGAACATCTTTGTAATTGTATATTTCACGGTGGTATAATAAAATACTTATAAAAAACACACATAAAATACCGAAAAAATAAAAATAAAAACAAAAAAAATACATATCTGAAATTCACATAATACTATGCTAATATTGCCATGCAGTTACTTAAAATTTAAATAAAATATATAACATGACATAAAAGAATTCTTATTCTTATATCCAGTTCACTTCTAGTAAATTAGTATTAAATATCAATTAATATAATTATCAGATTCTTAGTTATATTGAATAGGTCAGTAAATTTATTTATCACATCAACAAAATTTATTCATTTACCAACTCTAGGTGCATAATGATGTTCTTAAAGATTCCCATCCCTAAGCCCTAGATTATGTGTATAAGCTATTTTATATGCCAAGAGAAACTGAAATTTGATTAAGGTTTAGGAGCTTGAGATAAGGAGACTGTCCTATTATCTAGGTAGGACTGGTCATCACTTGATCTATTAAAAAGGATCTAAAATATCTAAAAATGATCACTGAATATAGAAACTGTGGTGTATATATAAATAACAGAATACTATTCAACTATAAGAAAAGATAAAATCTTGCAGTTTCCTGCTATTTGGATAGAATTGTAGGGCAGCATTTTTAAGTGAAGTAAGTCAGAGGGAGAAGGATAAATATAGAATTACTTTAGTTATTTGTGCTATACAGACCAAAAAAACAACCCCAGGGAATAGTGTCAAATGATAACAAAATCTAGGTCTTTGATTGCAAAATTAGAATTACCAATACAGTGTGAGAGGGGGGAGAGCAAGGAAAAAGAAAATAGAAAGGACAAAAGGACCGATCTGGAGGATCTAAGACATGGAAATACCAGTGGAAGAAAATTGACACAATTGGTGTTGAAATATATGACTAAAATTCAACTTTATAAATCATGGTTCTTTAATAAAAAAAAAACTAAATTAAAAATATTCTCATCAGCTGCACAGCTCGGCCTCATGGTGGGCAGCCCTATGGTATTCCGGGGAAAAGCAAAAGGCTCGACCAGAGCCTGGCCATGTCCTACATGGCTCCTAGGGCCTGCTCACCATGCAGGCGGCTGCACCTGCTGGACTCGGGCAAGAATTGGGGGCCTCCGCCCAGTCCCCAGCCTCTGGGCTCAGTGGGTGTGACCCTGAGCTCCAGCCACCACAGCCAACCGCCACAAGACAGAGACTCCAGATTCACAGCTGCACAGGCGTGTGGCAACTCTGCCGCCACGGTTTAATCTTAGATGCAATGGATTTTAGCACCAGGTCCTTTCAGGATCTTTCTCATTTCTACACTTCAACAATCATTCTATTTGCAACAAACTGGAGAGGTTGATATAGTATGCAGAGCCTCAGATGCAGCTGGGGGGAGCTGGAACTGGGCCCTCCCTTGGCTCAGTTGACCATTGGGCCCCCAGGAGGACAGATGGGTTTTGGGTGTTGGCCCATCACCTCTGGGGATACCAGATGCAGCCGGATGAGACTCGCCTACCACATCAGCTGCCATTTTTCGCTGTCTGGACGCTGCAGCACATCAGAGCCCTCCCAGGAGGGATGCTGACCTCAAGACCAGATTAACAGAGCAAAACAAGTTTGAGCCCAGCTCAGCTGACCATGAGGCCCCCAGGTGGACAGATGGGTTTTGGGAGTGGGCCCATCACCTCTAGGGGATCCCTGAAGCAGCCGGATGAGACTCGCCCACCATATCAGCTGCCATTTTTGCTGTCCGGACGCTTCAGCACATCAGAGCCACCCTAGGAGGGACACTGACCTCAAGACTAGATTAACAGAGCAAGGCAATTCGAGCCCAGGTAGGCAACTACCAGAGCAGGAATCACCGGGAATTCGTCAGATGGAGCTGGGGTCAGCCCTTCCCCTCTCCATTTTGTTTGAGCCCAGTGCCCCACCCAGGAGCTGCCCTGGGGCGACCAGCCATAGCATGGAGAGCCTCAGATGCAGCTGAGAGAACTGGAACTCGGCTCTCCCTTAGCTCAGCTGCCCAAGAGGCCCCCAGGAGGACAGATGGGTTTTGGGTGTTGGCCTATCACCTCTGGGGGGTCCCGAAAGCAGCCGGATGAGACTCACCCACCATATTGGCTGCCATTTTCGCTGTCCAAACACTGACCCCATGAGGCCCTTATGTCGCACAGCCACTTGACCCACGCGGTCCATCAAACTAGTGGAAACAGTTATGTCCTTTAATGCACTGCATTTTGCGATGTGTAGGAAAGGTGAGCGGAAGGGAGAGATAGAGAGGAGAGAAAAGATATACAGAACCTGCCAAGTAGTTGGGGTGTGGGAGGGGGAGGGAGGTGGGGACATTGGTGATGGAAGATGGGTTTGGGTGGAGGGATGGGGGTTGGAATACTGTAGAGCCAAAACTTCGAGCATGAGCATATTGCAATCGTATGTCTAAAAGTGGTGTAATAAAATTTAAAAAATAAAAAAATATATTCTCATCGCGCTTACTACCAGCCACAGGCAACTCTTTCCCACACCCCAAAGAGACCCCAGACTAAAAGCCCAGGAACATCCATAAAGGGGTAAAGAGACCTGTGCCTGCAGACCCTCTGCCTAGGAACTTCATAGACTCAAAAACAACTTTAAAAAATGGACTGAAAGAGCTACTTTAAGATAAGACAAACCCAAAAAGTGCAACAAACTTATTCAGAAAGACGGCACAAAATCCCATGACAATAATCTCTCTCAATGTCTATGGCCTAAACACACCAATGAAAAGACACAAGGGGCAAAATGAATTAAAAAATGGAATCAAATATTCTGCTGCCTACAAGAAATACATCTGAAAATAGAGCAAGCACAGACTAAAAGTCAAAGACTGGAAGATAATTCTCCATGCAAACAGCTCAGCCAAAAAAGGCTGGTGTGGCCACAATAGTATCTGACAACATAGACTTCCAGGCTGAAAAAGTTTAGAAGGGACAGTGGAGGCCATTCTCCTTAACAATGAAGGGATATGTATATCAAGAAGAAATTACACTCCTAAACATACATGTCCCCAACAGGGTCCAAGCAAAATACTTTTTAAAAAACTGCTAATAGACTTCAAAGAAGACATTGACAGTAACACAATAGTAGTTGGATACTTCAACGCTGCTCTATCAACTATTGATAGATCGGCAAGACTAAAAATCGCCAAGAAAATACTAGCCCTGAAGGAAGACATGGAAGAAAGAGGGTTGGTAGATATATACAGGACTTTTTGTCCCAAAAATCTTAATACACATTTTTCTCCAGTGCATATAGAGATAGACCATGTGCTGAGTCATAAAGCATACCTCAATAATCAGAAAGATAAAAATTGTGTCAACTATATTTTCAGACCATGATGCACTGAAAATGGAAGTTAACCACACACAGAAACAGGGAATCATAACAAACACCTGGAAACTGAACAGCTCACTGCTGAACAATCAGTGGGTCATAGAAGAAATCAAACAGGAAATAGCAAAGATTCCTGGAAACAAATAAAAATGAAGACAGGAACAATCAGAACTTGTGGGAAACAGCAAAAGCAGTGTTAAGAGGAAAGTTCATAGATCTACAAGAAGTTATCAGGAAAGAAGAAAGGACCCACATAAATAATCTAACTTGACAGCTTAAAATTTTAGAAGATCAACAAAAGGAGCCCAACCCAGACAGAAAGAAAGAAATAATAAATCTTAGAGCAGAAATCAATAACCTGGAATCCCCCCAAAAAAAAAATTCAAAAGGTTAATGAAGCCAAGAACTGGTTCAACGAAAAAATAAACAAGATCGACAAACCACTTGCAAGACTTGTAAAGAAAGGGAAAGACAGATAGATCACTTGATCACGTGACATCCTGTTATTCATCTATTTGCTCGGCGGGCACCAGTAACATTTCCATTTGACCCTATCATGTGCCAGTGTAGCCCAATGGCATCTGCTTGCTTCAGGAATACGTAGAGCCTCAAACTCGTTCGTTCAGGGTCTTGACGAAGAAGTCTGACCATATTGTAGGTGGGCGGCCACGTGATCTTTTGACATCCCATGGGATCCAGTCGATAACAGCTCCAGTCCAGTAGTTGTCTCCAAATCACATTATATGTCCAGCCCATCTGATTTTCAATGTCTTGGCAAATGAGACAGCGTCCCTGACTCTGGAACACAGACGGAGGTTGGAGCTCTGGATTCCTTCTTTCACTTAAGTGAGGTGTTATATTCCAAGCATAGCTTTTTTCAATTTCTCTTTTGGGAGACTCAAATAGCATTCTCATCCTGCTTTTCGTAGAGCCCAGGTCTCTGAGGCATATGTTAATGCAGGAAGAACTGTGGAGTTGAAAAGATGTGCCCGGAGCCGGAGGTTTTTTGTCTTTTTAGCTATTTCTTCGATGCTTTTGAAGGCATTCCATGCTGCTCTCCTTCTGCACAGCTCAGGTTTTATTTAGGCCGTTCATCAAGTTGAGTTCTTGGCCTAGGTACACATAACTGCTGCATTCAGAGATGTTTGTTCCTTTGAGAGTGAATGGGGACTCTGGAACTAGTTCATTTTTCATGAACATAGTTTTGTTGAGATTCAGCTGTAGACCTATCTTTCCAATTCTTGGTCAAGTCAGCCACCATTTGTGCCGTTTGGCTAATGTTTGGTGTTATTAGAATGATGTCATCAGAGAAGTGGTAGTGTAGTTGCCAACTGTCTATCTACACTCCAATTCCTTCCCAGCTATGCTCAGGGGTTACTCCTGGCTGTGGGCTTCAGGAATTACTCCTGGCGGTGCTCGGAGGACCACATGGGATGCCAGGAATCAAACCAGGGCCAGCACAACTTGTAGATTACAGACAACAGGCAGATGGGGCGATAGTTACCAATGTCGTGAATGTTCTCTTCTTGAACATTTAGAACTGTCCTGCTGGTTTTCCATTGGGAGGGCATCTTGCATTCAGACAGGTAGTGTGTGAAGAGCTGAGCCAGTGTATTGATGAGTACTGATGACAGCAGATTCTTCAGGTGTATGATCTGTCTTGGGCCTGGTGCTGTTCCCTTCTTTACCGACAAAATGGCATGTCGCATTTCAGAAGGGAGAACATTGGGCCACGACATACCCATCTGAGGAATTTGGTATCTGGGCAGGTGGACGTGGTAATCAAAGAGATCTGAGTAGAATTCATGGATAATCTTCTCCATTGCCTTTCTGGAAGATGTGATAGATCCATCAGGACGTCGGAGGGCAGTCACCTTGGTCTTATAGTTGGCGAAGAACAGGCGGGGCGGTGCAAATGCTTTTCCCGGCTTCTGCTGCATCTTCCAGCATTTCTGCTCTTCTCTCTTTGAGGTCTTCCTTTATAGCTTCTCTGCCCTGCTTTTCAAGCTTGGAAGTTAGCATTTGGTCGCCTGAGGCTTGTGCCTTGCCACGTTGGTGAATGAGCTCGAGAGTTTTTGAAAACAGGTGTCCTTTTGTGGGTTTCTCTCTCTCAGCATTCTTTGCACAATCACGGAGGTGCTGAACCAGTTGGTTGTATGTCCTCAATGATGATATCTTCCCATGTTGCCGCAATGGTGCTGAAGAGTTCCTAGTTGGTGGTTGTTCTGGGAGTTCTCTTCTTAAACTTTGCAGCCTTTTCTCCCCATTGCGTGAAGTAGAATTTTGCATGAAGGGAGATGGTGGTCTGATCCTGTTTGGAATTTTGGAATGACAGCGACATCATTCAGGGCAAAACCATAGGTTGAAAATTCTGTGGTCAATTTTATTGTGGAAGTGCCCACCAGGGGGGTTCCCATGTCCAAATTTTAGATTCAGTCTTCTGGAACTGTGAGTTCCCATGAATGGTCTTGGTGGACATGATGAACTCAGATAGTCTCTCACACTGTTTCTTCCATTCTAAGCCATGGGTCCCTATGTGGAGTTCTTAGACCAATCTTCTCGGTCCTATCTTGGCATTAAAATCACCAACGATGATCTTGTAGAAGGTATGATCTTTTTTATAGAACTCCTCCAGTTCCTTGTAGAATTTCTCAATTTCTTCTTCCTTGTATGTGTATCTTGGTGCGTAGATAACTAAGATAGAAATTTCTGGCAGTGGGCCACATCTCTTCAAATGTAATCATCCTATCAGTTTGTTAGGCATTCAAATGAATCAATGTTCATGGCCATGTTCGTGTTAACAAGGACACCGATGCCATTGATGCCTCTTTCATCGCATGTTCCAGGACCACTTCTCCGGTGTCAAAATGGTGTGATGTGATTGGCGCCTTCTCGTCTCAGTCAGACCAATGATGTTATACTTGATCTTTTGTGCTTGCACCATCAGGTCCTCGATATATGCTTTCGTTGCCAGTACGTGCATTGACTTGTAAGGAAAGGGAAAGAGAGAACCCAAATAAATAGAATCAGAAATGAAAAGGGGGACATAGTAACAGAAACCACAGAAATCCAAAAGATCATTAGAGATTACTTTGAGAGTCTTTGTGCCATGAAACAAGAGAACCTGGAAGAAATGGACAAATTCCTGATATCCTATAGCTTCCCACATAAAATACAAGACCTCCAATGCCTGAATAAGCCTATCACTATTGAGAAATTGAAACAGTAATTAAAAATCTGCCCAAACACAAATGCCCAGGTCCAAGTATGGTTCAGCATCCATAAGTCAATCAACATAATACATCACATCAATGAGAGAAAAAAAACAAACACCATGTGATCATATCAATAGACGCAGAGAAAGCATTTGACAGAATCCAACATGCATTCTTGGTAAAAAAAACTTTCCATATAAAGGGAATTGAAGGAATCTTTAAGTATAGTCAAAGACATTTATCAAAATCCCACAGAAAGTATCATAATGGAGAAAAAACTGAAAGACTTCCCCCTAAGATCAGAGACAAGACAAGGCTACCCACTCTACCACTTCTATTCAATATAGTACTGGAAATACTTACCATATAAATGAGAGGAAAAAAGGATATTAGGGCATCCATATAGGCAAGGAAGAAGTCAGCTATCATTATTTAGAGATAACATGATATTATACCTAGAAAACCTAAAATCTCTACCTAAAAGTTCATTGAAACAATAGATAACTCTAGTTGAGTGTCAGGGTACAAAATCAATATCCAAATGCCAATGGCTTTCCTATATACAAATAATGAAAGAGACGAAAGGGTTATTAAGAAAACAATTCCATTCACAGCCGTGCCTCAGAAAATCCAATAGCTTTGAAGCAGCTTAACTAAGAATGTAAAAAACCTGTACAAATAAAACTATAAGACACTGTTCAAGAAATAAAAGAGGACATGAGGAAATGGAAACACGCTCCCTGCTCATGATTGGGAGAATTAACATTTTCAAAATGACAATACTCCTGAGAGCTTTATACAGATTCAATGCAGTGCCTATAAAGATACCCATGATATTCTTCAAAGAAATTGACCAAACACTCCTGAATTTTTATGAAATAATAAATCCCCATGGATAGCTAAAGAAATCATTGGCAAAAGACAATGAGAGACCTTTCCCAGCTTTAAACTGTACTACAAAGTGGTATAATTAAGTCAACATGGTATTGTTATCATCCAGGAAACTTATCACCTTTTGAGAGACAGAAAATCACACAGAAATGCAATGAACAAAGCAGAGTTTATTGTGCTTGCAAGCCAGGGTCCAGCTCCCACACGAACTCGCAGGTCCAAACAGGCAGAAGGGACCTTGAGCCTTTTCAAAAGACCCCTTATGAAGGCTCCTTCTGTCCATTGCAACAGGGCCTGCCCAGTACACAGCCAATAGTTTGTAATATCATATCTCTAGTCTATCCACTTAAGGTATATTGCTCCTTAGCCTATGGGTGTGCGGTCACATGAGCAAGTAGGTAGGGCACATCCCGTACTACATACACAGGCTCATCTCCCTTGACCTGTCCATTCAGGCGGGGCATGCCCACCATGAGTCCATCCCTGTCTGGCACTTCTCCCATGTGCACCAGGTCAAGTTCCTGGCCCTGCCCACATTCCAAAGCCATTTTCCTTTTGTTTATCTTATCCTAGGTAGAAAGCATTAACATTCAGGGTGGGTAGGAGGGCTGGACCCTACTGATCTCTGGGGGGAGGGGGATTTGAGACAAACTACTATTCTTTTAGTCCTTATCCTTTAAGTATTGGAGTTAAAACAGACCTGTGGGCCTATGGAATAAAGATGAGTATCCTGACACACATCCTCAAATACGTGATCATTTAATCTTTGATAAAGGAGCAAAAAGTACAAAACAGGTCAAGGGAGGCCTCTTCAACAAGTGGTGCTCAGAAAACTGGGCAGCTACAAGTAAAAAAAATGAATTTGAACCTCTAATAAAAAGTCAGACCAAAATGCAATACAGATCTCAATATCAGATCCTGAATCCATAAAAGTACATCAAAGAAAATATAGGAAAAACCCTCCACATCATTGATGCTAAGGCATCTTCAAAGACAAAACATCACTAACAAAGCAATTGGAAGCAAATATAAACATATATCACTACATGAAACTAAAAAGCTTCTTCACCTCAAAAGAAACGGTGACAAAGATACAAAGACAGTCCACAAAGTAGGAAAGAATATTCACCAATACCCATCTGATAAGGGGTCAATATCCAGGGCATATCAGGCACGTGTGGAACTTTACAAGAAGAAAACAAGCAACCCCATCAATAAATGGGGAGAAGAAATGAGCAGAAACTTCAATAAAGAAGAAATTTGGATGGCCAAAAGTAATAAGAAAAAAGTGCTCTTCATCACTAATCATCAGGGAGATGCAAATCAAAACAACAATGAGATTTTATCTCACACCACAGAGACTGGCACACATCCAAAAAGAGCAAGAACAACAAGTGCTGGCATGGATGCAGGGAAAAGGGACTCTCATCCATTTTTGAAAACTGGATACAGGCTTTTGGAAAACAACTGTATCACTGTCTTCCCGTTCATCATCGATTTGCTCGAGCGGGCCCCAGTAACATCTCCATATGTCCTGTCTCATGCTAGTAGAGCCCAAGGCATCTGCTTGCTCCAGGAACATAAAGAGCCTCAATCCATACCGGAATGAGTCTATAATTGTTACTGGTATTTGGCATATATATCAAATACAACATGGGTAGCTTGCCAGGCTCTGCCGTGCAGGTAGCATACTCTTGTAGGCATCTCTAAGTCCAGCATTTATTGATGAACCGGCGTGGCCGAAGCGGCCATGAGCCAGGCGCTGAAAGGCTGGTCTGCTGGGTGGAGGTCTGACAGAGAGAGAAGTCCGGCTGTGGAAAATGGAGGCCCTCATGGAGTGGGGGTCGTCTGGCTTGTTGAGAGGCTCTGCTGGGGTGGTGGGCCAGGACTAGAACCCAACATCCCTCCCGGGCGCCTCGTGAGCAGCTGGTCAATGTTGGAAAACAACATTCCTCCAAAAATTAGAAACTGAGCTTCTATTTCACCCAGCCATGCCACTTCTGGAAACATACCTTGGGAGGCCAAAAACACACAGCAGAAACACTATTTGCACTTCTATATTAATAGAATCACTATTCACAATAGCCAGAATTTGGAAATAACCAGATGCCTGAGAACAGATGACTGGATAAAGAAACTGTGGTACATCTACGCAATGCAATACTATGCAGCTGTTAGGAAAAACAAAGTTATGAAATTTGCCTATAAATGGATGGACATGGAAAGTATTATGCTGAATGAAATAGTCAGAAGTAAAAGGACAGATATTGAATGACTTCATTTATTTGCGGGATATAAAAAATAGCATGAAACGACTGTCCAAAGACAAGCAAAACTTGGATTAGGAGGTCTTGTCAATGGATGGAATCTACTGCAAGTGTGTGGGACTCAGAGGTTAAGTAAGACAGAGAAATGAACAGTGTACTACTAATTGTTGAAAATGAACTACTAATTGTAGAACTGAGCATTGATATAGGCAAAGGGATATACATGATAACCTCTAAAGGTATGTATTGCAAGCCACAATGTGTAAGAGAAGGGAGAGAGAGAAGCGAGGAGAGAGAAAGAGAGAGAAAGAGGGAGAGAGGGAGAGAGAGAAAAGGCAAAGTGTCTGCCATAGAGGCATTCTGGGGGAGGGAGGGAACTAGGGGATATTGGTTGAGGGAAATGGTCACTGGTGGAGGTATGGGTGCTGGAACACTGGAAGACTGAAACCCAACCATAAACATTTTTGTAATTGTATATCTCATGGTGATATAATTAAAAACATTTTTAAAATATTCTGCCATTGTTCTATCTGCCTAAGTTCTTTTTTCCCTGCAAGGCTAGAAGATTCACAAAAAATAAATTTTCATCTTAGTTCTTAGCTTATAATGAATCAATATGTTAAATAAATGCATGCTAATAAATTATGTATTATTATGCACACATTCTTGTCCTTTATAGAATATTTTGAAGCACAATTCAGGTCTTATAATTAGACAAGATAAAGAAGATATCTAAACCTAAAATTTTAATAAGCAATAATAGAAAACTTAGATATTGCCAAGGATTTATTGTTGTTCCTTTTTGGGAATATATATAAGGAAATGCATTATTAATATGGTTATTAAATTCAATGTATTGCTTTGGTAAAATCAGCTAAAAGGAGTTATGAAGAATGAAATTTGACTTCTAATGGTGATTATAACGTAATATAAATATGTGATGATTTATAATTATATACACCTGGAGCTTATATAATATCATAAACCAGTGCTCTTACAGTTTTCAAAGGAAGAGGAGGGGCAGAAAGACAAGGCAATTATCCTTATAGCTTAAGAACAAAAACAGAACCAAACAAAAATCCTGTTATGTAATGTTGAAATTTCTTTGTTTCATATTTTGGTGGCCTGTTGCTATGGAAATCTATCTGCAAACATGAATCACATATTGGGTTCTCTACATCTGCAAAGCTGCAGTATACTATAATGTAAATTAATGCAGTCTAAGGAGGCAAGTAACAAAATGTCTGCAGAGAGATTCATTGATTCCAAGGTCTATGCAACTATTTAATGGCTATCTGGCCTATTATTGTCAATACAAACATTCATAGAAGTTTTGTTCTGAAAGACCAACTGTACTGATACTGAAGTTGATCTGGGCTTGGGAAGACAAAAGGGGTCTCTGTGTGGACAGTTCCAGTAGAAACCTTAAATCCTAATTGTTAGTTATCTTTATCTCAATCAAGTTCACCTTTCAAGTTCATAGAATGGTACTGATTACATTTATAGCAACATTCCAAAGTTCTGTTGTTTGACATATATGACTATAGGCTCAGATGTATGGGATGGTAGAACTAAGAATTTTTTCTTTTCTTTTAAGGCAGTCATCCTCAGGGTTGCCAGGATGTAAGCCTTTTCCTGACCAGTTTTGTGGGCTTGAGAATGCAGTGTTCATACCTAGATGTGCTCAAGGGCTGTGAAAAAACTATCAGTTCAGGGACCCAAATGAATGCTAAAATTAGAAGAGATACATTTTTATCACACTTAGTAAACATGGTAAGAAGTTTTGTTCTGACTTCATTCTGATTTCAATGTTTTTCTAATATTCCTATGTAATAACAATTTCTCTTTAAGTGGTTTATATGAGAACAAGATCAACATTTAATTCTTGAGACTGCCTCGGTCCAAATATAAGTGCTACCTTTCACTTTGTATGTGCCTTCAAACTACTTGCTTGGGGCTAGAGAGATAGTACAGTGGGTAGGGCATTTGCCTTGCATGATTCAACTCATGTCAATCCCTGGCTTCCCATATAGTCCCTTGAGAACCATCAGGAATAATTCCTCAGCACACAGCCAGGAGCAACCCCTGAGCATTGCCAGGTGTGGCCCAAAAACAAACACAAAAACAAATCAAACAGCTTCTTTCTTATAAGTTGTTTTCCTATTTGTAAATAGAAGCATTGAAAGCACTTGACTAGAAGAATTTTGGGGAGAATTAAATGACCTATTGCAGGCCAACAAAGTATGAAGTTAAGTATTTGTGCAAATTAACTACAGTCATCATGTTCTTTCATTAAAAATATATCACACCACACTAGTTTTAGATGTAAAAGAATGAGACGTTGTGTTACTATTTTACCATGAGCTAGAAGATAGAAGATTATGAGTAAAACAAACTATTAAGTTTTATTCCATAGACACTGAATAAGAAACTTTAGAGATTCAACCCAACCAATTGTATTTTAACTAACACTCCAGTAAGATTAGAGGAACTTCAACGTGGGAGGAAAACACTATCTATACAACTTGAGCCCGGGCCAACTCTACCCAAAGGCTGCTTTTGAAACCAGTTTTGGGATACTGTTATTTCTCAAAACAATTTACACAGCTTCAAATAGATGCTGCAATCACTTTATTCCATGAGTCCATCTAATCACTAAGATTCTTGATTAATAGTTAATCATTTTCTCTTTGCTGCATTTGAAATGATCAATTATTTTATAATGATTTCCTCTTATGTGGAATGAGATGTAACACTGTAATTAACATATCTGTTAGACATACTGGAATTTCTCCAAAGTTGAAGCATACAGTTATTTGAGCTGCCCCTAAAATGAGGTTAGTCTCTATGCATACATATAAATTAACAACAGTTTAGTACATTTATATGAATAGAAATCATTTGAGTTAAATTTCTGTATTTTTTTATATCTGTGTTTTGCATTGCTTACTAAAAGTCGGTAAGTTGAAAATGACACATTAACAAATTCATTATTATAGGAACAAAACTGACAAAAATATACTGAAAAGTCAGTGACATTAATTTAAACATTATGAAAAATAACAAATAGTTTATGTTAGAAAAATCAAAAAGGAAATAATTAGGATAAAAACAATTTTAATCACAAGTGATTATTCTTAAATTACTTGCTTTTGACCTCCATAAACTTTTTTAAGGGTCTTTAACATTTCTAAGTATTTTCTTAATCTATAAAGCAGTGAATTTTTTAATCCATAAGAACATAATAGTATAATAAATGCATTGACAACTAGATTACATTGAACAACCAGATTTCTAATTCTTTGTGGTCTTTTGAAATAAATCACTTTATCACTTGTCTTCCCATTGTTCATCAATTTGCTCCAGTGAGCACCAGTAACATCTCTATATGTCCTGTCACATGCTAGTGTAGCCCAAGGGCAACTGCTCGATCCAGGAACATGAAGAGCCTCAAACCATTCCTTCAGGTCATGGGAATGAGTTCTATATATGTTACTGGTTTTTGGCATATCAAATACAACACAGGTAGCTTGCCAGACTCTGCCGTGAGGGGAGGGGGAACTCTTGTAGTAGCCTCACATCTTGTGCATGTATTGATAAAGCTTGCAGCCATACGAGATAGAGAAAGATCAGCTTTTCTCTGAGTGGAGCTCTGACGAGCTGTGGAGCTGGATGTTGAAAATGGCAGACCTCATGGTGTGGGGGTTCTTCTGGTTTCTTGTGAGGCTCTGCTTGGATGGTTGGCCAGGGCTAGAACCCGTCTTCCCTCTTGGGAATACTCTAATGAGGGTATCATATTAAGTAAAATAATTCAAAGAGAGAAAGAGAAATACTAAGTTATCTTTGTCTTCTGTGAAGAATTACAGGTCCTTTACAAGGGATTCAGTCCCCACTACCTCTCAGGGAGCCGCTGGGGTCCCAACAGTATCAGGACATAAGTTCTCTTCTACCTCCGAGGCCATTGGGGAAACTGATGAAAGCTCACAAGTCTGGCACAGCTCCAAAAAAGGCTTTTAATAGTACAAAAAGCTCTATCACCGCAATCCTATATAATAAAAGAACTCTAGCTCTGGGCAGAACTTAGACCATACACGAGAGCCCAAGTCTCCCACCAAAGAGGATCCTATCAGAAAGGAGTCCTTCTAAAGAGAGTCCTACCAAAGAGGAGACCTACCAAAAGAGGGGTGAGTGCCTCAAGTCAGTCTCCTTATATACACCAAAGTAATCCTAATTGGGCCAGAGAATAGTCCAGTGGGTAGGGCATTTGCCCCAGGTTTGATCCCTGCAACCCATATGGTCCCCTGAGCACCAGGAGTAATTTATGAGTGCAGAACCAGGAGTAACCCCTGAGCATTGCTGGGTGTGACCCCAAAAGAAAAAAAAAACAAAGTAATTCTAACTGTTGTCAGGAGGGTCCTGTCAACAAAGAACACTAAACAGCTTTTAGATAGTAGAAGAGTGTAGAAGGGTGGTGCCACACCCTATTATAGGTATAAACAAAGGGTTATGCCAGGACTAATCCCTTCCTCTGAGATTATCTCTTATGTAAAACACTAGAGGGGGCTGGTATAAAGTAATGCATCTTAATTTCATGGGCTTTGTGTAATCTAGATGGTACCCACAAGGTCCTTCTTATTTATTATCTGCACCAGGGTTATTCTGAGTATCTTGATCTCTGTATACTGAAAGGGTCACACTCGCCTGCATGAGGGAAGACTAGCATGATCCTTCCTATAATCTTAAACGATAATCTCAATGTAGCCAGTGTGGCAGTCTCCTGGTAAATTCTAACTGTCCCACACTGGGTCCAGTGGGTATAAAGAGGAGCTGTGTCCAATCTAGATAACATAGAAGTCTTAGTAGGTATATATTAAGTCGTGCCCAACCTAGATATCATGGAAGTTTTAGTTTTAGTTTTAGTCAGAAGATACTCATTCAGAGTGAAGGTGACTTCTGTAACTGCCACACCCTCTATCAGTGTTTACATAGAAGAGAGATCTCATTAGAATGAACCTTGGTTTAAGAACATGTAAATAGATTAAACTATAAGTGGATAAAACAGCAAAGCTCCCAAGATAGCTAAGCCTGTCATTCAACAATTACCAAACAAGGGAGAAGAGAAAGAAGAGAGAGAGGTGGAGTGTCATGGGCCCTTTGGTGGGAGTTTGGATGTAGTGATATTGAATATTAACACCATAAAATGTACCACAATTGTAACTTCCTAAGAGACAATAAATAATAATAATGAATATAATTGAGAAAATAAGCGTTTCTCATTTGTACCAAAAAATTGCTATAATGTGGTTAATAAAATAATTCTTAGGAGCACAAAATTCAGTCCTAAAGTGTGGGTGGTGGCAAAGAAAACAAACAACACACCTTCCCAATACCTTTTTTTTTGTAATGTCAACACATTGCTATTGATCAGCAAAAGTAGTAAAGAACAAATTCTTATAATATCCTGGCAGACCCTGTCCTTTGAGGTACTGCAGGTGTGGCTGTGGTGCCTAGCTGCATTAGAAGGTGGCAGACAGGAGATAGGCTTGTCTATACCCCCCCAGGGCTCTGCTCTGTGGACCCTGGATGGTTGATCGCCTGACATAGAAAATGACTGGGTCTCCTGGGATGAACCCAGAGCCACGGAAGAACCTGGCAAGCTACCCAGGGTGTATTTGATATGCCAAAAACAGTAACAATAATAGACCTCACCCCCAACTAATGGAGACTTTACTGGTGCCCACTCTAGCAAACCAATGGACAACAGGAAGACAAATGATAAGTGATCCTGGCAGACAATTTGTCAACAAAAAATTAAAAGTCTCAAGTTTGGGGACAGGGAAAAAGAGCACAAGTGCAGGGAGCACATGCCTGAGAGAATAGACCCTTGATTTAGCTCAAGTCTTTTCTTTTTCCTCTGCTAAGACAAATGCTTCAGCTATCTTCACACTTTTCTCTCACAAGACTGAAAGCTTAACCTCTCAGAAAGTCTGCTCACTGATGTCTAATGTTATGTGTCAATTTGACTAGGCTTATAGTGGTCATTATTTTAGTCAAAATATAAATACTGTTATAAAGGTATATTTTTCAGATGTGACAAATATTTATATAAATTCGACTCTAATGAGGCATTTTATAGCTGCATTATATATATATATGTGTGTGTATTATATATAGTTCATTCACCTAAAATTGAATGCTTGTTGAATATTTGTGTTGCTTCCAAGTTCTGCCTATTCATTGGACACTTCAACAAACGGATGGGTGTGCACACCCTCCTTTTAAAGTAATGTTTTTGTATTTGGGTTGGGGGGTGTCTCATGACTAGAAGTGGAACTCATGGGTCATATGGGAGTTCTATTCTTACATTTTGAGAAATAGCCATACTCTTTTCCAGAGAGGTTGATGCAGATGACATTTTACTGAAAGAGAGTGATAGTTCTTTACTCATCATATTCCTGCTGACACTGTTTGTTTCCAATCTTTCTGACATATGCCATTCTCACTGGAATGATATGATGTCTCATTGTTATTTGAATTTGTGTTTCCATAATAATAAGTGACAATAAGCACTTCTTCATATGCCTACTAACCATCTGTACATCTTCTTTGAGGAAGTATCTGTTTATCTTCTTTCCCCATTTTTGGATGGGGTTACTCAATTTTTGTCACTGTTTAGCTTTGTGAGTTATAGCCAATATTCTGTTGGCCCCTCATTAATAGTATTGATATTCCCTTCCCTTCCAGAGAGAAATTCCTAACCGCAGCCTCAAACTCTATCTCCCCAAGGATTCAGTGGTAGGAACCAGTTCCACACAATGTAGATCACGTGTACTGTATGTTAGTTTGACTAACATACAGGCAAATATGCTGTATGCTGGCCAGGCAAATATGCTGATAAGATCTAGCTAGTCCCACGATGATTGTGGTAGCATGAGAGAATAGTTATACCAGCCAGTACAAAACACATGGCCAGATAAATTGCCACATTTAAACTACCCCCTATATATGAAGTGATCTGCAGGAGGGCAATCCAGGGCAGATGCACTGCCCATTGGATTTCTAGGCTGTTAGTGTTTATGCTTCATATGGATCCTTTACCAGTCCAAAACCTCCCAGGTATTTCCCCAGATAATGGAGGTCAGTAGAGTAGGAATTCAGTAGTACTCTTCTGTTATAGGACACCTAAAAGCCTAAAAGCCTCTGAATCTGCCCTGGATTGCCTCCTGCAGATCACTTCATAGATGGGGGTAGTTTAAATGTGGCAATTTATCTGACCATGTATTCTGTACTGGCTGGTATAAATATTCTCTTATGCTACCACAAGCATCGTGGGACTAGCTAGATCTTACCAGCATATTTGCCTGGCCACGTTGGATCTCTTAAATAATTAGACCAGAGAGAAATGTTGTTTGCCTCCAAGCAAGCAAGCATGGCTTCCTGATAACTCAAAGGCAACTAAAATACTAAACTACCATTAAGTAGGCTAGACTCTTGTGAAGGCTTGGAGAAATATTTAACTGGCATTAGTATAGTCTTTGGTACAGAGACATGCCATCTCAGAAACCCCCTTCTCTACCCTTTTAAGGCATTTCCAGGCAGATCTTGGCTCAAGACATTAGGTGAGGTGCTGGAAGAAATTACCTGAGGGCATTTGACCCTTCCTGCCAGGGAAGTTACATTTAGCTTATAGCTCCTCCCAGTTCTGCTTGGAGACTTTGATTTAGCTCTGGGTCCTTGTAAACAGCCAGAAGGCCTCCTGAAGTTCCTACATTTCTATAGAGCTATTTTCCTGTTTTCATCTCCAAATGGCTCAGCCCAGAATAGGCCGGGCTGGGGAGTTTGGGAGGATTTCTAGCTATAAAATAAGCTGCAAGAAGAAAGAAGCTCTCTTTTTTTCCCTTCTGCCATTCCGCTTCCCTTGGAGTTTTGCTTCTCGGTCCTCTCCACTCTCTGTTGGGCCTCAACACTTGGTGGCAGCCCTCTTGACCTACATGTGGCTGGGGTCTAGCTGGGAACCCAGAGTCCAGAGGTTTTCCCTGCTCTTGGATTGTATATTGGAACCTGTGATAGAAAAGCCCTTTAAAACTGCATCGGATTTCTGAGTTTTCATCCATTCCCCGCTGACTTCGGAGGTAAAAGGGAACTCACTTACCGGCACTGTTGGGTACCCCAGCGGCGTCCCCAACACTCTTCCATCCAGAATATCCCTCACTCCTCATTTTACCCAAATCACCTACATCAGTTGATGAGATAACTAAGTCATCTGCAACACTAGTGATAAGCTACCCAAATTACCTACTACTTTGGGGGAGTCACTTATACCACCTTGGACATAATATTATAAACCGTTCAGAAAACATAGCTTTGGGAGAGCTACTTCTCCAACTGGTAATACCTCTACATATTACATAATACTTGAGTCATAAAGCATACATTTTGCTACTTATGTTGACATTTTACTTTTGTGTGAGCATCAAACATGACTTTTTGTCATATGTGATGAGATTTTGTCTGAGATATTCTCTTTTTTTATTTTCAAAATCCTGTTCTTTGCTCCTACATACCTAGTCTTTAATTGTCTGATTTACTAAGTGTTGGAGGACAGGTTTAGCTATTCTGGGAGTTTTGTTGTTTTGCCCACTCCCAGCTTAATCTATTTAAGTCAAGATTCATTCTAATGAGACCTCTCTTCTATATAAACACTGCTAGAGGGTGTGGCAGTTACAGAAGTCACCTTGATTGAAAAACTTCTGACTTATACATCTACTAAGACTTCTATGTTTTCTAGATTGGGCACAGCTCCTCTTTATACCCACTGCACCCAACGTGGGACAGTTAGAATTTACCAGGAGACTACCACCCTGGCTACACTGAGACTATAGGAAGACTATAGGAAGGATCATACTAGTTTGCTCTAAGCAGGTGAGTGTGACCCTTTTAGTACACAAGAACAAGATACTCAGAATCACCCTGGTGCAGATAATAATAAAGACCTTGTGGGTACCATCTAGATTACATGAAGCTCATGAAGTTAAGATGTATTACTTTATACCAGTCCCCTCTCTCCAGTGTTTTACATAAGAGATAATCTTGGTAGAAAGGATTAGACCTTGGCATAACCTTTGTTTATACCTGCAATAGAGGGTGGCACTACACTCTGTTTAGAGTTCTTTGTTGACATGACCCTCCCTGTTGGATTACTTTGGTGTATATAAGGGGACTGACTTGAGGCCCCTTCACCCTTTGGGCCTTTTAGCTTTTGGCTTTTGCCCCTGTGGCTTTTGGCTCCTCAGCCTTGCGGCTTTTGGCTTTTGGCTTTTTGCTCTTTGGCCTTTTGCTCCATCTTCTGGGTAGGACTCAGCTAGGGTGAGATCCTCTCTCTTTGGTGGGAGACTTAGACTCTTTTGTATGGTCTAAATTCAGACCAGAGCTAGAGTTTGTTCATTATATTGGATTGCTGTGGAAGAGCTTTTGTACTATTAAAAGCCATTTTTGGAACTGCACCGGACTCATGAGTTTTCATCTGTTCTCCTGGAGTCCTAGGAGGTAGAAGAGAATTTCTGTCCTGACACTATCAGGGACCCCTGCGGCATTCCCGACAACTAAGTCAAATTCTTATTCTAAGTTCTTACATTACCATTAATCTACTATCATCTGTCTTACTAAAATTGCAATTTTATATTCATTTTGTGATGATTTAATTAAGATATATGTCAATGAAATGTTAAACCAACAAAGAGCAATTGGAATATTTTTATCCATTACCAGTCATAGAATAAGAAAATACATAATATTTTCAAGTAGATGTGAAATTAGCATGAGGAATTTTCACCTATTAACATCCATTAGGTATAATTTCAAACTGAGAAATTCTGAAAGAAAAGTCAAATGATATATATATATATATATATATATAACCACTTTTAATATTTTTAAACTTTATAAGTGGCATAATATTTATGTATTGCTTTGGATACTTCAAACTGTCACATATTTAGAGTCATGCTTTATCATATTTAACTAATGGTGGATGTCCTACTTTTACCTTCACTGTGATCTTCCCTTAAGGCTTCCATTTATATATCACTTCATTACGAACCCATAATAAATTAGTAGTTCATACAACCTAGAAATCTAGTGTTGTTGACTATAATTCTTAAAGAATTAAATGAATTTCTAACCTTTGACAAGCAATTTAGATCTCTGTATTTAATCTCTTTTCATTAAAAAATTGTAAGTTGGTACTAGCAAAATAAATTATAATTGATAAATATTCTTATGCTCATGTTAAATTTTAATATTTACAAAAATATTTGTTAAAAATAAATAGCTTACATTTTTACTAATATATATTTTCTTCTTACAAAACAAAAAAGGTTGTTCATAGTTGAATTGATGTATTTTTTATTCAATTTTCAATTAATTTTGTGTTTGCCCTTTTATCATACTGATGTCTTCAGATAAATACATAATAGTTGGGTGAATAAAGACAATGTTAGAAAAAATACAGTTGGACCTTCTCAGCTAATCATACACATATCCTTGACACCCTTTTGTTAACCTCAATACTAGTTCAGAGTGTAAGGGTTTTTCCATTGGATACTATTAATATGGCTTTGTTTTCTTATACAAAATTTATGAGCAAGATCATATACTATTCTTTATTAATAAAAAATTTTATATCTTATAGGAATATAAGAAAGTATAATCTTTCTCCTTTTGATTTATTCCATTTAACATAATATACTGTTTCATTCGCATTGTAGCAAAAGCAAAGATATCATCTTTCTTATAACTTTTCCATTCTGGGTAAGGAACATGTCTTCTTAATACACTGATCTGTGATTTTTAAAAGGGAAGTACTGAAGTATGAGGTTGTTACTTGTCTAATTTCAAAAGCTCATCAGTGGAAAATACTTGAATTGAGACTAAATAACCTATTTTGTTTATGTTGTAAATGCAGTTTTACTTGATTATGAATAAATTAATTCCTCCTAGTGATTCTCAGTCAAAGGTTACGTCTTGAGGTTGAAGTACTGCTCAGGCCCTGTAGTGCTGGGGAGGCAAAGGAATGAATTTTTAGGGCAAGTGTGGTACCAAAAACCAAATAAACCTTGACTGCATGCAAGGAATGTGCCTAATCTCTGACTAATCTCTCCAGTGCCCTATCAAGGAAAGAGCATTTACGCTTTGGCAAGTTTACATGTTGGTTGTGGAGGAATAAGGAAATTATCACAAGACCTCCTGTGAGCCCTTTCACTGTCTTTATGTGATTGTATCATCATACCTTATAAATTCATTATACCACATGACATTTCTCCAATGAAGTACAGTTGACTTGATCATATTATTTTGGGCTCTAGACAGATGATTCACTGGCATTTTGGGATTTTGTTTTGTTTTGGTTTGGCCACACCAGGGATGCTGGGGGTGGGGTGGGTAATTTCTGGCTTTTCACTCAGGAATTGATCCCATTGGTGTGCAAGGGATCAAAGCTTGCACTTCTCACACCATATGAATGCCAGGGATCAAAGCTGTGTTGGCCTTGTGCAAAACAGAAGCTCTACCTGCTGTACTGTAACTCTGGTGCTCATTCACTGCTGTTTTAAGGCAGTGTTGAAACAATTCCCCAGGAGAAACTCAAGGACAATACTTCATATTACTCTGTATTTACATTGCTTGGCCTTCACATTGCTTGTGCTCTACTAGCATGAGACAGGACATATGGAGATGTTACTGGACATATGGAGATGTTACTTCACATTGCTTGGTTACTTCACTTTGCTTGGGCTCTACTTCACATTGCTTGGACTCTACTAGCATGAGACAAGAAATATGGAGATGTTACTGGGGCCCGCTCGAGCAAATCCATGATGAACAGGAAGACAGTGATACAGTGATACTTATCTATTGCTTAACTCCTTTGCATTTGAAGAAGGGCATGTGGGATAGAATTCTGACAAACTGGGTGAGTGATGCATGAAGTACATATAGCAAATCCACTTCTCACAAACTGAGCAGCAGTACATATGCCTTTGTCTAGAAGGATCTAAAAGTCTACTTTATACTAGGTATCAGGGTGGAACTGGTATTAAAAAGGAAAAACAGGCAAAAAACTGAAACCTCTGTGCTGACTGGACAAGTACGAGCATTGAAAGAATATAACCTTGTTATACACTGTTAGATTTCTTTCACAGTCCTGACAGCTAAACTCATCTGAAATTCTTACAAACAAGATAAAGACTCAGAATGACAGACTGTCTGTCTGTCACTGTCACTGTCTTCCCGTTCATCATTGATTTGCTCGAGCGGGCACCAGTAACATCTCCATATGTCCTGTCTTATGCTAGCAGAGCCCAAGGGCATCAGCTTGCTCCAGGAATGTAAAGAGCCTCAAACCATTACATCAGGTCATGAGAATGAGGTCTATAATAGTTACTAGTATTTGGCATATTAAATACAATACGGTTAGCTTGCCAGGCTCTGCCGTGCGGGTAGCATACTTTTGTAGTCATATCTAAATCCAGCATTTATTGATGAACCACGGCCGCAGCGGCTGTGTGAGCCGGGCTGTGATAGGCTGGTCTGCTGGGTGGAGTTCTGAAGAGAGGGAAGTCCGGATGTGGAAAATGGCAGCCTCATGGAGTAGGGGGTCGTCTGGCTTGTTGTGAGGCTCTGCAGAGATCTTGAACATGTCGACCCTGTAGAGACCAATGCTTCTGCCCTTGTTCTTGAATGTCTGCCTACCTCCAATTAAAGGTTTCCCAGAGATTGACTATTTAACTTAAATCCAAAGGACGAGTAGAGACTTATTAGATCTCAAAAGAGAGCCATCTTCCTGACAGAGCATCACAGACAAAAGCAGAATGTCCATGATAGCCAAGAAAAGGCAACCAACTCAGGTAGCCTAGTGTGAGGTTCCTGTAAGGAAGCTGTGGTGATAACGCCTGACATAAAGCAAGACCAAATCATGGTCTGTCCTAGTCATTTCAACTTTATCCTAAATATACAGAGTTAAATTGTAGTGGTATATTGAGCTTAGTCACTGGGCTTGCAGTTATGCTCACACTATAATGCTTTTTCTAAACTTCGTGTCTCCCCATGAAAGCTATCACCTACTACAGAGAGGAAGTTTGTGAGAATCACAGTTCTCCATTAAGTCTTTTCTCTGCATCAGTGTAAATATGTCAGAGAGGAAGAATATTTAAATTATTAAGCAATTATTGTAGATATTTTCCACAGATGATTATGCTCTTTTTCACATTTTCTAGGTCATTTATTAACAAAGATCTATGGCAGTCTACAGTCTAAACATTTTTCAGCACAATACCTTTTTTTTGCTTTCTAGTGAGGGAAGTACAAAACCTATAAATCCATTATAATACAGCTAACAATTTATTTTTAAAAACAAACAAAACTAGGCTGCAAATGTTAGTGTCAGATTAGTAAACTTAAGAACCCTTTTTTCAGCATATACACCTCCACCAAAGTGTCTGCTAAGAGGAAACAGTTAAGTATGATCTATCTAAATGTAGATACTCTGAAGTTCCAACTGTTGACGTCAGGTGAGGTTGGATCCTGAGCGAACACGTAGAGCAGTCACCAAGCAGTCTCCAGGAGCCACTTTGGGAGAATAACCACTGACTGTTTGGTGGAAAAGGGTTATTTAAATTAAGGGAAAGTAGAGTGTGAACTCTGTGTCAGCCAGTAAGGAAGGGTGTGAGTAGGGATTAAAACAGTATTTTGCTTCTGTACAGGGTTTGTACTTAATATGTCTAGCCACACAAATCACTAATAATAATTCATATTTTAATTAGTTTATATCTCCTATATACTGCTCTTCGAGCTGAGAATTGACACCACGGCCCCATTTTAGCATAATCTAATGAACTGCAATTAATCTCCAGCTCATTGCAATGTTTACTTTTGTGCCCCTACTTCTACTTGGTTAAAAGGTGCAAGATACCTCATTTGTTTTGTTGGCAACTTGAGCATAATAGCACTGTTTTATTAAATTCTGACCATGATATTGTCACAAGGTCTAGTTTCATATATGGCCAAGAAATATATACTATGATAACTGACCAACAAGTCTTCTAGCAGTAAAAGTCACATGTCAAGATATATTTTTAATTTTAATTATTATCATACAAATTACCACAAATCTAACACTTTCTGATATTACTGCTTCCATACTTATTAAAGATCTCCTAAATGTTAGTTTAGCACTGCTATGAGTTGGGTATCTTGTAAACTTCAGTAAGAAGCAAACATACCCCCCCCAAAAGAAATAAATAAACATATAGCCCCACCTCCATGCAGTCTTGCTTTCTTATAGTCTAGACAGCATGAGATATAAATCCTGTAAAGAAGTTGAATGTTGCAATAAGAGGCATGAGAGAATGCTGAACTGGGAGACACAGCTAACACAAGAAGAGTCAGAAAGAACTTCAAAGAGATTGGAGGGAATATAAAGATGAAAGTTAATTTGAGTAAATAAAACAGGGTTTAAAAAAAGCAGACCAGGGGCCGGAGCGGTAGCCCAGCAGCAGGGCATTTGCCTTGCACGTGGCCGCCCATGCCGGCCGGGTTCGATCCCCGCATCCCATATGGTCCCCTGAGCACCGCCAGGAGTAATTCCTGAGTGCAGAGCCAGGAGTGGCCCCTGAGCATTGCCGGGTGTGACCCAAAAAAGCAAAAAAAAAAAAAAAAAAAAGCAGACCATGTCATAAGAAGGTTAAACAGCATATCCTTGGCAGGGAAATTCTGAAGATATATTTTTGCTAAGGTACAAAGGTCATGAATATCACAAAAATTTCAAAATGTGTGTCTGCATGTGTGTGAGTCACTGTGTGTGTATTATTCAAGTACTGGTTTACAAAGTTGTTCATAAAGCAGTTGTCAAACTCAATTTCCAATACCAATCCCACCACCAGTGTGACCTTTCTTCCACCATTGCCTGATTTTTCCAACCACCCTCCAATGCCCCTTTAGCAAGCACAAAATAATTTATTTTATATTATATTGCTTTTATTTTATATTGTTTGTTACAACTTAATGACTAATGGAAATATCAAAAATGCTCCAGTAAAAGAAAATTGATGAAAATAGATATAACTCATCACAGGTTCATTTTGGGGTCTTCCTAAACTGTTCATTGCTAGTTAAGCCTGTTACTGTTTTTATTTATTGAACTTAGTTGGTTTCTATGTTACTTCCTCACTATTTGGTTGCTCCTACTGGAATTACTAT
>JAJIBD010035001.1:0-17140 GCA_021461705.1 Cryptotis parvus
TTTTTGGTGAACATTTCAACATCAGTACTATTCTTGAGTATCCTAGAGGCCCATATCAAGCATTGATGTGTTATGGTTTTGGTCTTGAATTTGAATCAAGGGTAATCAGGCTGATGGTCCCAAGCAAACCATTTACTTATGTTACTAAACCCAAAATCAGATGCTCAGTGCTTAAAGGCCAATCAATACTCAAAGAAAAAGTGGTTGCAAGAAAAACAGGTTTCCACCGCTCCCCCCCCCCCAGGGCTAGCCACCTGATAAGATGACATGCTCATATCAAAAAAAATATATATATATATGGTCTGCAGGTCATAAGAATCCATTTCCGTAGGAAAAGAGAACACAAAAACACATTTATTTGGAAGGTGGATTACAGACTCAGATATTAGGATGATCAATAAATTCACTTATGGACTGATCCCTTGAGGCAAGCATCTGATAACTACAAATAAAGATTTCTGATTAAAGTTGCCACTCTCTACCCTTTAGATTAAGATAAGAGGGACTTCCCTGAGCAGGCAGATTTTCTGGTTTCTCTTATTGAATCCAATTCCTAATTTCTCTGCGATAACTTCACACAGGGTGAATAAGAAATTACATTTAGCACCAATACTGCATCATATCTTTATATATTCTCACTCAATTTTAAACACCCAATTTAGGGAAAGAATTATAGAGCATATCATTTTCAATAATAATTTATAAATATATATGCACAATACTTACAAATACATATGTATATATTTATAAATATTGACAAACTGAAATAAATAGATTTAAAAATACTACATTCCTTCTAGCTCTAAGGGATCTACAACCTTTTAAGAAGTAGAAGTTTAGCTAATGTAAAGTTTTTTTTTTTTTATGAAGTGGAAGTTTAGCTGATGTAATTCCTGAGTGCAGAGCGGGGAAAACCTCTGAGTTTTGGGTGTGATCCCAAAATTAAATCAAATAAAAAAAGTTCAACTTAAAATTTTAAAATAATGAATGCGTCTTCAACTTTTTAAAAAAATCAATATACTCTGTATTATCATAAAGCTCAATGGACAAACCAAACAAATGTACATCAGACAGTCAAAATGCATGAAAAAAATTTAGTACATTTAGTAAATGATAAATTTCAATGAGACCTAAAGAATAAAACAAATTTAGGAATGGGGTAGCAGGGGAAAAAACTAGAAAATTGGATCATAGTATTATTTTTATAAAGTGTTACTTTACATTAATAACAGGAGAATCCCAGGATCAAACGGAAAAAGCAAAACCATAATTTTAGACATAGAAATGAGTTATTCTGACTAATCAATAACTAATTAATTTTGAATAACAGCATTATTCGACTTTATCATGCACATATAAACATTCATAATGTAGTTCTCAAATTATTATGAAATCCATCAGTCTCTTAATAGTGCTAAACAAGTGCTCCAAATCAAAACTTGCTTATGATTAAAAAATTAAAAAAGAAGATAAAATATTCAGAAGCTGGAATGTGATTATGTTTGTTCTAGAAGTAACGGTGAAGGAAAAAATAACTTCTATTAGGGCACATTCGAAGTAATCTGGCATTTCAGAGTTCAAAGAAGTTCAAAAATATCAAAGTGATCATTTATAAGGAACTAATGACTGTAGCCTTTATGGGAAACGGTTTGGATCTCATATGCCTAATTCTCAAAGTCCAACCGGAGTAAGCTACATAATTCCATTGTTTTTTAAATTGCATACAATGTGTGGTTCACTAAACTGTTAATGATAGGATTTCATTTTCATTAGGTCCTGCACCACACTCTCCATCAGAGCCCACTTCTCTCTTCCAGTTGGGCAATGCACCGCCTCCCGACTACACAATACACCCTTGGTGTAAGTTTCCTACTGGAGACCGGTTCTCAGTTTTTGTTGCTTAAGGCACTTGTTATTCTGCTACTATGTTTCTTTATATCCTGCATATGAGAAGCATGATTGTGTTTGTCCCTCTCCTTTGACTAACTTCGCTCACCATGACACTCTCCAGATGCATCCATGTAGCGGCAAATTGTATTGTTTCATCTTTTCTTAGTCAAGAAGTATTCCATTGTGCAGTTTCTTTTATCCAGTCATCGATTCTCAGACATGGATCATTAAAAAAATGTACTGCATCACTTACCATCAGGGAAATGAAAATCAAAATAACAGTGAGAAATCATCTCATGCCAGTAAAAGTGTCAAAGAACACAGACAACAAGTGTTGGTGCAGATGTTGGGAGGGGGAGGGATCCTCATTCACTGCCACTGCTGGTGGGGATTTCGACTAGTCTAGGCATTTTTATAAAATGATATGTACACTTTTTCAAAAACTTGAGATTGGGCTTCCATATGGCCCAGTAGTTACATTTTTTGGCATCTACTCCAAGGCAAAAAAAAAAACTCTATTCAGAAAAGACATTTGCACTTCTATTCATTACACTCAATTATTTGCACTCCTGTCAATGAAGTCATACTTCATTGTAGCACTATTCACAATAGCTGACATTTGGAAATAATCCAAATGCTACAGTTTTATGCCTAGAGGTATGGGTTTAGAGCACTATAGAATAAGAAATTGGGAGCTGGAGAAGCAGTGAGACTCTTTTTCCTGCATAAAGAAACCCTTCTCTCTAGAGTGAAGCCTAAGGGACATGCAGAATTCAACCTAGGTCTACAGCATGCAAGGCAAATGCCCTACCGGCTGTACTGTTCCTTCCATCCTCTAAGAAATTTCTCTTGGGTAGAGGGGATTAACTTCCACGCCATGAAGATCAGGTGGAATTCGGGTGCTGCTTAACAACCATCTTGTAGTTCTGGTGAGAGATGTGATGTCTGTGTGGCACAGGAGTTCCCAGTAAACTCCACCAGGACTAACCCTCCCCAAGGCACTTGCTCCCCCAAGTGATCAAGGAAAGCAGTAGACTACTCTCCAAGCTGCCACCTCTCTTTTACATTTTATCTAACCTGCAACACTTCCTCTTAGATGCTATTCTTTTCTATTCAATCCTCAAACATCTTTTAGTTTCTACTTCTTTTTGGGGTGTAGGAGTTGGGCCATATGTATCAATACTCAGAGCTTATTTCTGGTTCTGTGCTTCATTCCTGGAAGGCTCTGGGAACCATAAAGGGATATGAATTGAACCTGTGTCTGCAGCATGCAAGACAAATCCCCTACCTGCTGTACTGTCCTTCAGACCCCTCGTTTCTATTTCTTACTCTACCATAGGCAGTTCCTGTCTGGCTGCCTGTATCGGTATCATATCTTTTCTGTAGTCTTTGAATTTTCAGTCTTTGCCTAATTAGCAAGTCAAGAACACTATGAAAATGATCATTTGGGGAAAAAGAGCTCTTCCCGAGAAGATGCCTAAGATCAGCCTGTGTGCTGCTGTTTCTGAAGGATCTCTTACAATGGTGTAGTGAGTCTAGATGTTTTCATGTTTGGAGATGAAATCACAAACCAAAAATTTCAAATCACAGACCAAAACATTATGACAATTTTCTGAGGATCTTATTCTTGCCTAGAATGTAAGCTCTGAAAACCAATCAATTCATTGACAGGGGTTTATGTTTATTTATGTGCAGTAAAGTAAAGTGTAGGTGTCTGTTACTACTGAAACTTTCACTCATGGTCAAAAAGGAAAAAAACACTTACATGCAGTTCTCTGGGGCTACAAAAGAAGGGGAAATGTCAGAAGCTCTGTTGACAACTTATTTTAAAATTTTTCTTAGTTGCATTTTTTAAGTCAGACAAAGGAAAGGATTTTCTCTGTTTATAGTTAGAAAAAAAGTACCAGTTAGTATAGAGTAAAAGATTTTCACCCCTCTGTCTGCCTGCCTAAAAGCATGCAAACTCTAGACCTATTTTCTTGCCCCAAATACAAATGGTAACCAACTAATGGTTGACAGTTTTTGTCATTTTAAGCCTTTTTAAGAATCATGGTGCAATTATAGCTATAGAAAAATTTCTTTGTGCCAGATATTCTAGCTGGAGCTTTATGTAATAAAAGCTTCCATCTACAGAGGCTTACTCTGGGCCAGCCACTGGACCGAGCACTTTCAATGCATTATCTCACTTAACTTGACATGTGAGCTAATCATTGCCTCAACCCTAGGAGGTAGGGACTATTTTGCTCATGTTTTATCCAGAATGAAATGAAGGTTTCAAGTGATTAGGTGACCGCTAAAGGCCATGCTCTGCTCCCAGTGGCTTTGTGCCTCTTAGTAACATGGAGAAAAAAGTAGACCAGATATTTTTACCTTTCATTTTGTAGGCCACTTACTGTGAAATGTGTCTTTAAAGGCATTATTGGTAACAGGGGACTGTAAAAGGGTGCCTCTGATCCCCTCATCCCTTTGTAACCCGCCACGACTTCTTTCTGATATGCTGGGAGCCGCTGCAAGGGTTTACGCTCAGATAGAAGTGATCCGATTATGTCTGAGGGAAGACCGGAAAAAATTTCAGGGAACAGTTTAGACATACTTGCAATCTTGTCAGTTCTTAAGCTGTCAGGTAAGATTTGCTCAAATATTTATTTACAAAGGAACTAAAGGGATTCTTTTTGTATTCTTGTGAAGAGACTTATAACAGGACAAGATAGATCCAGTTAGATTTATATTAGGAACTGGGATTGCCTCTCCCTGCCTCCCTGCAGGCGCTACCTGCTAACTTATCTGATACAGACATCGTTTGGAGACAGAGGAGGACACTAATGGCAGGGTCTTCACATTACCATAGTAGCTGTCAGACACTTGAGGCCTGAAGGGAATCTGTGTCCCAGCAAGTGTCAGAATCTGACTTGGAACGTAGTGAGATGGGACCATTTATGTGAGTCACTCAGCCACCATGTTGATTGCTGATAACCATAATATAAGTTTTGTTTCCATCTCCAAAGCTATGCCCTTGATCTGTGTCTGTGGTTTTATTTGGAAAATTTAAAGTATCTTTGTCGGTTAATATCTCAAGATGATGTATAGGCAGGGCTTCAATCCACAACTGGCAATTTATTTTATTTATTTTATTGTTATTTATTTATTTATTTATTGCTTTTTTGGGTCACACCCGGCGACGCTCAGGGATTACTCCAGACTCTGCACTCAGGAATTACTCCTGGCAGTACTCGGGGGACCATATGGTATGCCGGGGGATCGAACCCGGCTGGCATGGGCCTGCCGCGTGCAAGGCAAATGCCCTACCCGCTGGGCTATCGCTCCAGCCCCCACAACTGGCATTTTATGAGGGAAAGAGATAGAGAAGATGCAAATGTGCAGAGAAAGCAACATGAAGATGGAAGCTCGAATGCATAAAATACTGCTACAGGGGCTGCTGATAACTAGCAAGAAACTGGAAAAGGAGGAACACTTCTCTAGAGGCCCTGCTGAGTTGTAGTGGTTCTGAACTCCCACATCTAGAGCTGTGATAGAAGAAAATTTTGTTTTAACTTATATTATGGTTATCAGGTTATGACACCCCAAGGGAAACTAATATCATCTCACAGTTCACAGTAAATCAGAGAGCCAAGGGATGTGTTGACTGCCTTGTTTGCTAAATCATTGGATCTCCAATACCACCCTCAGGCCTACTACATACACTGCAGCTTCTACTGGATAGGTACTGAGTAAATCAAAGAATATGGGTAACCAAGCACCACTAATTTATTATTGATGGTAAAAATTTATTTTGTGAATGAGATGGCAGGCACTGTATAATATGCTTAATTTATATTCTGTTTTAAAATTTTATTTTTGGCAGTGCTTAAAAATTGAAATCAGTGACTCATCCATACAAAGCAAACATAATACACCAACTTACATTCCTTGTCCCTTAAATAATATTCTTTTATTTAATCCACCAAGCTACCATGGAAAGCCAAGCATCATCTCTCGCTTTACAAATGAGTCATCTTCAAAAGATAAGAATTTAACTAGCAAGTGACAAAGCTAGCATTTGGGTAATTATCTACCAGACTCTGAGTTGTGTGCTTTAACTTATTTATCAATGACTACTTGTGGGAAGAAATATGAATGTTAACAAAAATGAAATAAAAGAAATGCTGAGAAAGTCTTTCCTTCCCAACTGGAATTTCTCAAGAATTATCCCCACTGGAATGAGTGTCAGCAATAAAACATCTACACACACACACACACACACACACACACACACACACAGATCACCCAGTAGTTGCAGTATATACTACCATAGTAGGTAACCTGGGTGAGCTTGAGAAATAAAGGTAACAGCCCTGGGGCCAGAATGATAGTACAGCAGGAGTGCAATTACCTTGCAATGGCAGCCAACCAGGGTTGGATTCCAGGCATCCCATACGGTCCTCCAGCACCGCCAGGAGTAACTCCTGAGTACAGACCCAGCAGTAGTTGCTGGCTGATCATTGCTGGGTGTGACCCAAAAAGAAAAAAGAAAAGAAAAAAAATAAAAGAAGGTGCTTTGGCAGAATATGCTGCTGCCTTCTTGGTCTATTGCCCTTGGTCTCCCTAGGGGAATGCCTGGGGAGGGGTAAGAGTAGTTAAGTTCCATCATGAGAATGTGCACATCATGGAAGTTAACCTTCCACCAGGGCCCCAAGGAAGCTGGGGCACAGATTAAGCTCTGCATATGGACCTCTTGATACTCATGGAGCAGAAGTCCAGCTAAATCAAAGGACTGCTTTTTTTCAAAAAGAAAATCAATCCTTGCCAAACCAGGTTTTCAGGTTTATCATCTGCCCTAGCAGAAAAGTACTTCAGAAGAAAATAACAAAGTCAAATATGTTGAACATATTTATTTGTGGAATGTGAAGAGTCAGTAGAGTCTATCACTGGAAGTCTATTACATTGTTAAGGTGAAGGGTTTTGAACTTTTGTTGGTCTTCTATCATATTCTCCTCAGTCTTGTGTTACTGCTAAAGCATCTCCTCTTACAGGGTTTGGTCTTCTGGCAGATAAAACAGGTGGCATGGTTAGATTCTCCATCTCAAAGGGAAGTTCCAGCCTTCAGGCTCTGGCGTCTCCAAAGTAACTTTCTTAGATTACCATGCTGAGTGAAATTAGTCAGAAGGTAAATGGCAGATATAGAATGACTGCATTCATTAGTGGGATATAAATATATACTAGTGCTCTACTAATTGTGGGAAATATTAATGCCACACTAAGAACTGAATATTGAATGAACACAAAGGGATTTATAATCATCCCTAAATGTCTGTAGGGCAAGCCACAATGTGTAAGAGGGAGAGTCAGACAGACAGACAGACAGACAGAGAGAGAGAAGAAGAGGGGGAATAGTATCTTCTATAGAGACCAACTTGGGGAGGAAGGGGGAATTTGGGGACATTGGTGATGGGAATAGGGCAGTGGTGGAGGGATGGATGCTGGGAAAAATTTATGACTGAAACCCAATCATGAACATCTTTTTTAAACATATATCACACGGTGTTCACTTGATCACGTGACATCCCGTTATTCATCGACTTGCTAGAGTGGTTGCCAGTAACATTTCCATTTGATCCTATCATGTGCCAGTGTAGCCAAATGGCATCTGGTTGCTTCAGGAATACGAAGAGCCTCAAACTGTTCATTCAGGGTCTTGACAAAGAAGTCTGACCATCTTGTAGGTGGGCGGCCATGTGATCTTTTGACATCCCGTGGGGAACCAGTCAGTAACGACTCTAGTCCAGTTGTTGTCTCCAAATCGCATTACATGTCCAGCCCATCTGATTTTTGATGCTTTGGCAAAATGAGACCGCATCCCTGACTCTGGAAGAGCGATGGAGGTCGGAGCTCCGATTCCCTTCTTTCACTTGAGTGAGGCATGATATTCCAAGCATAGCTCTTTTGATTCCTCTTTGGGAGACCCGAATAGCATTCTCATCCTGATTTCATAGGGCCCTGGTCTCTGAGGCATATGTTAATACAGGGAGAACAGTGGAGTTGAAGAGATGTGCAAGAAGCTGGAGGTCCTTTGTCTTGTTAGCTATTTCTTCGATGCTTTTGAAGGCATTCCATGCCACTCTCTTCCTCCTACACAGCTCAGGTTTTAGGTTGTTCATCATGTTGACTTCTCGACCTAGGTAGACATAACTGCTGCATTCAGAGATGTTTGTTTCCTTGAGAGTGAATGGGGCCTCTGGAACTAGTTCATTTTTCATGAACATAGTTTTGTTGAGATTCAGCTGTAGACCTATCTTTCCACATTTTCAGTCAAAGTCTGCCAGCATTTGTACCGCTTGGCTAATATTTGGTGTTATTAGAACAATGTCATCGGCTAAGCGGAGGTGGTTTAGTTGTCGACCGTCTATCTTCACTCCCATTCCTTCCCATTCTAATTGTCACATGATGTTCTTGAGGGTGGCGCTGAAGAGTTTTGGTGAAATGGTATCACCCTGCTGAACCCCTCTTTTGACATCAATGATCACTTCTTTGTAGAATGGTGAGATCCTGGTGGTGTACCTGCAATATAGCTCACAAATGATCTTGATGTACTGGGTTTGAATGCCCTGTTTGACTAGGACTTCGATGACAGCTTCAGTCTCCACAGAATCAAAGGTTTTCTTTAAATCAATGAACGTGAGACAGAGTGGCATCTTGAACTCCCTACAAACTTCAATGAGCTTGGTTACCATGTGGACATGGTCGATTGTGCTGAAACATTTCCATCAAGGACCGCCAGTGGGAAGACCAGGGCACAGGCCATGTGTCCTCCGGCTACATGGAGCCGCTGAAGGGTATGTCCTGCTTGTCAGGGCTGAGAGCGACATCACACTCAGCGATGCTCAGCGATGCTCAGTAATGCTCACATGGTGTTATAGTAAAAAAAAATTAAATAATAAAAATAAATATAATTCTTTCATTAACAAAAGGAACAGGTACACAGTGCAGATGCTTCACTGAGGTGGGTTAATAATACTCTTCAAACATTTCAGATTTTAGAAGTTTATCTGCTGGACTTTATTCTTGACACTCAGACTCTGCAGAGAAAAAGTAAAATGTATTTTTTTTTATTTCTCATATTCTTACTGGCTTGTCATGTACTGGAAAGTATATTCAGTTATCAAAAGGTATTAATTCAAGGATAGAAAAGGAAGTAATTAAGTCAACTTAGTGGAAATAAGTGCCTATGTGTAACAAGCGCACGGAAGCAAACCTCTGCTTTCTCATGGTCCAGGCTCCTCTCTGTCTCCGAGTATACACAGATCATAGCACACATGAACTCACCCTGCCTTCAGTTTTTTCGTGTATCTTGGAAGTTTAAAAGAATACTTTTTTGATAGGGGGTAGACCCAGTGGTTTTCAGGTCTTACTCCTAGTTCTGTGCTCTCAGAGATAATGAGAGCTTGAGAAACTATATGAGGTCCCAGAGATTAAACCCAGACTGGTCATATGCAAAGCAAGCACCCTTGCTACTATACTATTGCTCTGATCCCTAGAAGAAGGGAATTGTAGTGAAAGATCAAGGAAACCTGATCTTCAACTCCCCGATTTAGTTCAAATCTATCTTCCTCCTCAAACTTTAACTACCCTCCCTCTCATTTTAGAGTGTTTTTTAAAAGATAGATAAAACTTGTACTATCTTGATGATGTTAAATGTTATCTGTTTAATAATTAATTGTTAAACTAGTCTCAGTCATATTATAAGCATCCTGAAGAGTTTTTCTGGAGGCAGAAAGATATCACAGGTGTTATAGCTCCCTCCCCACTTCCCTGCATCACTGTTGTGATGACTGAGGGTATCACACATGTCTGGTGTCATGCCACATATTCAGTTCACTTCTTTACAAGTGTGCAAGTCAATTGTTTTTAGTAAAGAATCTTACGGAAATAACAATAGCAATTTTAGCATCTTTGTATGATGAAAAACAGAAATCTTTTTTTTTTTTTTTTTTTTTTTACAGTTATTATACCACCGTGAGATATACAATTACAACGTGTTCACACTTGGGGGTTTCGGTCACACAGTGTTCCAGAACCCCGCCTCCACCAGGCCCATTTCCCACCACCAATGCCCCAATTCCCCCGCCCCCCACCCGCCTAAAGGCAGGAATCTTGCACCCAATAAGAGTCATTCCCCTTATCCTTTCTGTCATCATCTCCAGGCAACTACTGATGTATCTTTCAATGAATTTACCTATTTTGGCCATTTCACATAAGTGGAGTCATAAAATTTACAAAGAGAAACAGTCTAGAAGTTTATTCATCTGATGGAATGAGGTTTATCATTTGTAAACATGCATTTGTAGCATGTGGAAGTACTCCATTCCTTTTTATGGCTGAATATTTCATAATATGAATATATCACATTCTGTTAATTTATTTGTCAGTTTATGAGCATTGAAAATTTGCATATTTTGGTTATAAGCAATGCTACTATGGACATGCAGGTGCCAATTTGTACATTGATGCATATTTTTATTTCTTGTAGATATATAGATATAGAAAGAATTATTGGAAAGTGTGGCAACTCTATCTTTAGCATTTTGAATGACTGCCAATCTCTTTTCAAAGTGACTGCCTTATTTTATATCCCCATCAGCAATATATAAGAGCTGTAATTTCTCCACATTCTTACTAATATATGTCATCTGTCTTTTTGATTATAGCCTTCTGATGTTTGTGAAGTGGTTTTTTATTTGCATTTCCCTAATAAATTGTGTTGAGCATCTTTTGTCATGTACTTATTGGCCATTCATGCCTTCTTTAGATAAATGTTTATATTAACTCTCTGCCCATTCTTTTCTTTGCACGTTTTAACCCTGGGTTATTGCCTTTTTGTTATTGAGTTTTGTAAAAGGTCTTGGTACATTTGCAGTAATTCCATTATAAGATTATTTTAAAATATTTCCTTCCTGTCTAGTGTGCTGTATTTTCACTTCTTCAATGGTGTTTAATTAGTATTATTAGAATCATAATGAAAGACTTGTTCTTTGGAGTACATCCCTAAAACTGTTGTCTTTCTATTGTAATGTAAGGTGATTTGTAAATGTAATGTGATAATATATATGCAACAGATATGGGTATAATGTGATTTCATGACTATAATGTTTGAAAATAAATCATAGCAGAAAAAACATAACAATAAGTTAACAATGTGGAATGGAAATTCTAAAGATGGATTGTTTTATTTTGCTTGTTCTTATACCTTATCTCTTGTATCACTTGTCATCCAGTTGTTCATCAATTTGCTCGAGCGGGCACCAGAAATATCTCCATAGGTCTTGTCACATGCTACTGTAGCCCAAGGGCATCTGCTCACTCCAGGAACATGAAGAGCCTCAAACCATTCCTTCAGGTCATGGGAATTAGGTCTATAATTGTTACTGGTTTTGGCATATCAAATACGACATGGGAAGCTTGCCAGGCTCTGCTGTACTGGTGAGATACTCTTGTAGCTTATCATCTCATGCATGAATTGATGAACCACAATGGGGAAAGATCAGCTTTTCTGTCGGGTGGAGCTCTGACGAGCTGTGGAATCTGGATGTTGAAAATGGCGGCCCCTCATGGTGTAGGGGTTCCTCTGACTTCTTGCAAGGCTCTGCTGGGATGGCAGGCCAGGGCTAGAACCTGCCTTCCCTCCTGGGCACCTCATGATCAGTTGGGCACAGGGAGAGCTGGTAGCAGCTCTGTCCTGAGACTCTTAGTCTCTGGATCAGGCATACCTGGACTTGAAATAGACAGCTGTAGGGTGGGACTCTGATGAGCAGGGCTGTGATCAACTCTTCTACTGGGTGGACTCACTCAAACAACCTCTCTATAAAGTCCGGGGTGGCCATAATGATATCCGATAACATAGACTTCAGGCTGAAGAAGGTCATAAGGGAAAGTGGAGGTCACTTCTTAATAATCAAGGGATACGAATATCAAGAAGAAACAACACTCCCTAAACATATATGCACCCAATGAGGGGCCAGTAAAATACCTAAAACAATTACTAATAGA
The DNA here is from genome assembly GCA_021461705.1 of Cryptotis parvus. NCBI lineage: Eukaryota > Metazoa > Chordata > Mammalia > Eulipotyphla > Soricidae > Cryptotis > Cryptotis parvus. Next base: position 11,932 of record JAJIBD010035001.1, read on the forward strand.
CTTCAAAGAAAACATTGACAGCAACACAATTGTAGTTGGAGACTTCAACACTGGGCTATCAACTCTTGATAGATAGACAAAACCGAAACTCACCAAGTAAATACTGGGCCTTGAGGAAGAATTGGAAGAAAGAGGGCTGGTATATACATATATATATATATATATATATATATATATATATGGTATTTTGTCCCCAAAAGCTGAATACACATTTTTCTACAGTGTACATGGAACATACTCAAGATAGATCACATGCTGAGCCACAAAACATACCTAAATAAAATAAAGATAGAAATTGTATCAACTATTTTTTCGACCACGGTGCACTTAAAATAGAAGTTAATTGCACACAAAAGTGGAGAGTCATACCATGCCATGCACCTGGAAACAAAACAGCTCATTTCTGATCAACCAGAACATCATAAAAGAAATCAAAGAAGAAATCAAAAAATTCCTGGAAACAAATGAGACTGAAGACTTGAATTCCCAGAGCTTGTGGGATACAGCGAAAGCAGTATTAAGAGGAAAGTTCATAGCTCTTAAAGCATTCATCAGAAAAGAAGAAAAGGCATCATAAACAGTCTGACCTTAAAGCTTAATATCTTAGAAAGTGATCAGCAAAAGGAGCCCAACCAAGGCTGAAAGAAAGAAATAATAAAACTTAGAGCAGAAATAAAGAAGATGGGATCCCAAAAAAGAATCTGAAAGATCAACAAAACCAAGAGTTGTTTCTTTAAAAAATAAACAAGATTGACAAACCACTAGCAAGACTCGCAAGGAAGGGGAAAAGAGATAATCCAAATAAATAGAATCAGAAATGAAAAGAAAGACATCACAACAGAAATCACAGAAATTCAAAAGATCATCAGAGATTACTTTGATAGTCTGTATTCCATGAAGCAAGAGAATTTAGAAGAAGCGGACAAATTCCTAAATTCCTATAGTCTCCCAAGGCTGCAACAAGAAGATTTGGAATACCTCAACGAATCTATCACCATCAAGGAGATGGAATCAGTAATCAAAAGTCTGCCCAAACACAAAACCCAGGTCCAGATGGATTCACCAGTGAATTCTATCAAACCTTTAAAGAAGACATGCTGCTAATTCATTTCAAACTCTTCCGGGAAATTGAAGAAACAGACACTCCCAAATACCTTCTAAGAAGTACAAATCACCCTGATATCCAAAGCAGACAGAAACATCATATAAAGGAAAACTACAGAATAATCTCCTGATGAACACAAATGCTAAGGTCTTCAATAAAATACTAGTAAATGGAATTCAAAGAGTCATTAAAAACATTATACATAATGACCAATTATGATTCATCATGGGAATGAAAGGATGGTTGAACATCTGCAAGTCAACCAACATAATACATCATATCAATAAGAGGAAAAATAAAAACCATATGACCATATCAATAGAAGCAGAGAAAGCATTTGAAAAGATCCAGCACCTGTTCATGATAAAAACCCTCCATAAAATAAGATTTGAAGGAACCTTCCTCAATATAATCAAAGCCATCTACTGTAAGCCCATAATGAGCATTGTTCTCAATGGGGAAAACCTGAAAGCCTTCCCCTAAGATTAGGGACAAGAGAAGGCTGCCCACTTTCACCATTTCTATTCAATGTAGTACTGGAAGAACATGCTATATCAATCAGAGAAGAAAAAGAACATTAATGGCATCCAGATAGGAAAGGAAGAAGTCAAACTATCACTATTTGCAGATGACATGATATTATACATAGAGAACCCTAAACTCTCCACCAAGAAGTTCCTGGAAATAAAAGATTCCTATAGTAGCGTGTCAGGGTACAAAATCAATACCCAAAAGTCAATGGCTTTCCTATATGCAAATAATGAAAGAGAAGAAAAGAATATTAAATAAATGATCCCATTCACAATTGTGCCACAGAAAATCAAATACCTAACAATCAGTTTGACTAAGAATGTAAAGGATTTCTACAAAGAAAACTACAAAACGTTGCTTCAAGAAATAAAGAGGACCTAAGGAAATGAAGACACATTCCCTGCTCATGAATTGAGAGAATTAACATTATCAAAATGGTAATACACCCTAGACCTTTATACAGATTCAATGTGGTCCCTATAAAGCTACCCATTCTTGGGGTTCTTCAAATTAATAGACAAACACTCCTGAAATTTGTATGGAATAATAAACCCCCACAAATATCTACAGCAATCCTTGGGGAAAAAGAAGATGGGAGATGTCACTTTCCCCAACTTCAAATTCTACTACAAAGCGCTCATAATTAAAATGGCGTGGTATTGGTATAGAGACAGACCTGTAGACCTGTGGAAAAGAACTTGAATATTCTGAAACACACTCTCAAAATCACTTAATCTTTGATAAAGGGGCAAAAAAATATTAAGTGGAACAAAGAAAGCTTCTTCAACAAATGGTGTTGGGAAACTGGACAGCTACATGTAAAACAATGAATTTAGACCTTCTAATGCCATGCACACCAGCCCCAGCCCTTTGGGGGTTTTTTCTTCACCACTTTTTGTGTGGGCCCCCCCAAAACTCTTTTTTTTTTTTTACTCCAACCCCCTATTTTAGAAGCCAGCAAAAAGTCAGATCAAAATGAATTAAAAATCTCAACATCAGACATGAATCTATAAGGTATGTATGGCAAGTCACAATGTGTAAGAGAAGGGAGAAAGAGAGAGAGAGACAGAGACAGAGACAGAGACAGAGAGACAGAGGGGTTGTAAAGTGCCTGCCATAGAGGCAAGCTGGGGAGGGGGAGAAAGGACAAATATAGAATGACTACATTCATTTTTAGGACATAATATGGATCAGGAAGTCTTGTAAGTGGGTGGAATCTACTGCAAGTGTGTTGGAGTCAGAGAGGTTAGGTAAGACAGAGAAGGGACCAGTGTGATAATAATTGTTGGAAATGGTAATATCAGCCTGAACTAGCATTGAATGTGCAAAGGGATATACATGATAACCCCTAATTTTTTATTGCAAGGCACAATGTGTAAGAGAAGAGAGAGAGAGAGCGAGAGAGAGAGAAAGAGAAAAGAGAGAGAATTTGCCTGCCATAGAGGCAAGCTGGGGAAGGAGGGAGGGAATCCAGGGGACAGTGGTGGAAATGTGCACTGGTGGGGGATGGGTGCTGGAACACTATATGACTGAAACCTAACTATTAACTGTTTTATAATTATCTACCTCACAGTGGTATAATAAAATTTAAAACACTTTATTTTATTTATTTATTGAGCACATAAACTTGTAATCAATGGGCCCAGGGGGCCACTCTCAGAGATTCTTGACAAATAAGGCCTTTGGATCAAAGTTAGGGGCTGAGGAGGTGGAGTAACTTGGGTCTTATAGTAGGCACTGTCCAGGCCACAGCAGTGAGGGACTCCAGGGCCACACCTTGCAATGCTTAGGAGCATGCAGGGATTCTCACAGCAACAACCGGAGCCGTGCAGTATCAAATCCCTAACGCCTGTGCTACTGTTGCTGTGGAAGCCTAGGTAGGGAAGAGTTGCCAGTTTAGTTAAGTCATTGATCAATTGATCCTTTTATTTCTTTCACACTGAGCAAGTGGCCAGTTAAACAGGTTACAGAAATTGCTCAGAGTATAAAATGAAAAAGATTAGGTAGGGGAGCACCAGCCCGGTAAATTCCTCTTTGACCCTCACCAAAGCTGTGGCAGATGGCAGTAAAGCAGCAGTTTTCAGAAATGTGGTCAGGTATCAAAGAAAAGCCAAATGAACTCCAAAGGTGCTGTTTGAGACCTTGATAAGTAGGTCATGGAACCCCAGTGACAACTAAAATGCAGCAAGTGCTAGCAAGGGGACACAGGTTCCAGCTTCCAGCAGCACCATCTTAGATTTGGAAACTACACACTAAATAAATACAGTGTGAGCCAGCACTGGTCTTCATACACTAGACACGAAAGGTCAATGAGGGGCACAGGAGATGGTGCTGTACATGGGTCTGAGAAGAAACATAGAAAGAAAGTCTTAGAATCATGTATTATACTAAAACTGTACAGTAAATTCTAATTTTATAAGTGTCTGGAGTTTTGTATGCAAAGCTACCAGATACTACTCAAAGACCACATACTCAGAACTAGTTCAGTTTTTACAGTAATTTCTGCCGTGGCCCTTATCGAAGAGAGACTTACAGGAAGCTCAAGAAGACTCAGTCACTGTTCTTCAATGGCTATGGCAAGATAAAAAAGCACATGTGTTGGGAGAAGATGATTCCAGGGATAGAACTCATGTTTTTCATGTGGGAACCCAGGTTTCAATTCCTGGAGCCATCTGGAGAACAGGAAATATGATCCCAAAGTTAGAAGATGAACAAATGAAACCTCACTTCAACCATAGCACTCAAATAATGTACTCACAATTTGCACCACCATCTCTAACACATAAAGCACGAAGGTGGTATTGACTGCTGCAAGGTGGATAGATCTCACCATGGATAGATCTGCTGAAGGATGGACAGATCTTGGGGTGAGAGATAGTCCAGTGGGTAGGGCCTTTGCCTTGCGCGCTGGCCCATGCCAGCCCAGGATCGATCCCTGGCATCCCATATGGTTCCCCCGAAAGAGACCTGCATCAGGGAGTAATTCCTGAGTGCAGAGCCAGGGAGTAACCCCTAGGCATTGCCAGAGTGTGACCCAAAAGCCCCAAAAAAAAAAAAAAAAGGATGGATAGATCTTTCCAGATGCACCTCGAAAGAGGTGAAGAATGAACCTTTGGAGACAGGCCTTCCTATAAGATGTGTCACTGTGGCATGGTTTAATTTGAGTTGCATGCTACTCAAACTTTTCATTCTCTTAACGTCCCATGAAGAATGAGATTTGGAGTATTAACCCAATGGCCGGTTTTAAAAAAAAGCAAGAATAACCTATTCTCGGATGATAATTAATCAAGGCATCTTGTGCAGTCTTTATATGATGTTTGCTTCTCTCTTGGGAAGCCCCAGAGCTCTTCTCTGTGCCTTAATGAGGATATTTCTCTCTTCACTGACAACTTGGAATCTATGTTTATATGGAATCCCCTTCACATAACAATTTACTTCATTTACCACTAAATTTTCTGATATGCATTTAATTATTTAACCAACAGTGAAAAAGGAGAGATTCATTTTCCTCCTAAGCATTCTGTGGTGAAGAATGGGGATGGGATGAATACCGGATGAACTTCGCGTAGCATT
>JAJIBD010035002.1:0-28837 GCA_021461705.1 Cryptotis parvus
TCTTTTTACATTTTATCTAACCTGCAACACTTCCTCTTAGATGCTATTCTTTTCCTATTCAATCCTCAAACATCTTTTTAGTTTCTACTTCTTTTTGGGGTGTAGGGAGTTGGGCCATATGTATCAATACTCAAGAGCTTATTTCTGGTTCTGTGCTTACATTCCTGGAAGGCCTCTGGGAACCATAAGGGATACGTAGAATTGAACCTGTGTCTCAGCATGCAAGACAAATCCCCTACCTGCTGTACCGTCCTTCAGACCCCTCATTTCTATTTTACTCTACCATAGGCAGTTCCTAACTGACTGCCTTCTCGGTATCTTATCTTTTCTGTGGTCTTTGGAATTTTTAGTCTTTTTGCCTAATTAGCAAGTCAAGAAGACTATGAAATGATCATTTTGGGGAAAAGAGCTCTTCCCGAGAAGATGCCTAAGATCAGCCTGTAGTGCTGCTGTTTCTGAAGGATCTCTTACAATGGTGTAGTGAGTCTAGATGTTTTCATGTTTGGAGATGAAATCGCAAACCAAAAAATTTCAAATCACAGACCAAAACATTATGACAATTTTCTGAGGATCTTATTCTTGCCTAGAATGTAAGCTCACAAAAACCAATCAATTCATTGACAGGGGCTTATGTTTATTTATGTGCAGTAAAAGTAAATTGTAGGTGTCTGTTACTACTGAAACTTTCACTCATGGTCAAAAGGAAAAAAAACTTACATGCAGTTCTCTGGGGCTCAAAAGAAGGAAATGTCAGAAGCTCTGTTGACAACTTATTTTAAAATTTTCTTAGTTTGCATTTTTTAAGTCAGACAAAGGAAAGGATTTTCTCTGTTTATAGTTAGAAAAAAAAGTACCAGTTAGTATAGAGTAAAAGATTTTCACCCCTCTGTCTGCCTGCCTAAAAAGCATGCAAACTCTAGACCTATTTTCGTTGCCCCAAATACAAATGGTAACCAACTAATGGTTGACAGTTTTGTCATTTTAAGCCTTTTTAAGAATCATGGTGCAATTATAGCTATAGAAAAATTTCTTTTGTGCCAGATATTCTAGCTGGAGCTTTATGTAATAAAAGCTTCCATCTACAGAGGCTTACTCTGGGCCAGCCACTGGACCGAGCACTTTCAATGCATTATCTCACTTAACTTGACATGTGAGCTAATCATTGCCTCAATCCCTAGGAGGGTAGGGACTATTTTTGCTCATGTTTTATCCAGAATGAAATGAAGGTTTCAAGTGATTAGGTGACTGCTAAAGGCCATGCTCTGCTCCCAGTGGCTTTGTGCCTCTTAGTAACATGGAGAAAAAGTAGACCAGATATTTTTACCTTTTCATTTTGTGAGGCCACTTACTGTGAAATGTGTCTTTAAAGGCATTATTGGTAACAGGGGACTGTAAAAGGGGTGCCTCCGATCCCACCCCTCATTCTTTGTAACCCGCCACGACTTCTTTCTGATATGCTGGGAGCCGCTGCAAGGGTTTTGCGGCTCAGATAGAAGTGATCCGATTATGTCTGAGGGAAGACCGAAAAAATTTCAGGGAACAGTTTAGACATACTTGCAATCTTGTCAGTTCTTAAGCTGTCAGGTAAGATTTGCTCAAATATTTATTTACAAAGGAACTAAAGGGGATTCTTTTGTATTCTTGTGAAGAGACTTATAACAGGACAAGATAGATCCAGTTAGATTTATATTAGGAACTGGGATTTGCCTCTCCCTGCCTCCCCTGCAGAAGCGCTACCTGCTAACTTATCTCGGATACAGACATCGTTTGGAGACAGAGGGAGGACACTAATGGCAGGTCTTCACATTACCATAGTAGCTGTCAGACACTTGAGGTCTGAAGGGAATCTGTGTCCCAGCAAGTGTCAGAATCTGACTTGGAACGTAGTGAGATGGGACCATTTATGTGAGTCACTCAGCCACCATGTTGATTGCTGATAACCATAATCTAAGTTTTGTGGCCACCATCTCCAAAGCTATGCCCTTGATCTGTGTCTGTGGTTTTATTTGGAAAATTTAAAGTATCTTTGTCGGTTAATATCTCAAGATGATGTATAGGCAGGGCTTCAATCCACAACTGGCAATTTATTTTATTTATTTTATTGTTATTTATTTATTTATTTATTGCTTTTTGGGTCACACCCGGCGACGCTCAGGGATTACTCAGACTCTGCACTCAGGAATTACTCCTGGCAGTACTCGGGGACCATATGGTATGCCGGGGATCGAACCCGGCTGGCATGGCCTGCCGCGTGCAAGGCAGCAAATGCCCTACCGCTGGGCTATCGCTCCAGCCCCAACAACTGGCATTTTATGAGGAAAGAGATAGAGAAGATGCAAATGTGCAGAGAAAGCAACATGAAGATGGAAGCTCGAATGCATAAAATACTGCTACTGGGGCTGCTGATAACTAGCAGAAACTGGAAAAGGAGGAACACTCTCTAGAGGCCCTGCTGAGTTGTAGTGGTTCTGAACTCCCACATCTAGAGCTGTGATAGAAGAAAATTTTTTTTAACTTATATTATGGTTATCAGGTTATGACACCCCAAGGAAACTAATATCATCCATCACAGTAAATCAGAGAGCCAAGGGATATGTTGACTGCCTTGTTTGCTAAATCATTGGATCTCAATACCACCCCTCAGGCCTACTACATACACTGCAGCTTCTACTGGATAGGTACTGAGTAAATCAAAGAATATGGGTAACCAAGCACCACTAATTTATTATTGATGGTAAAAATTTATTTTTGTGAATGAGATGGCGGCACTGTATAATATGCTTAATTTATATTCTGTTTTAAAATTTTATTTTTGGCAGTGCTTAAAATTGAAATCAGTGACTCATCCATACAAAGCAAACATAATACACCAACTTACATTCCTTGTCCCTTAAATAATATTCTTTTATTTAATCCACCAAGCTACCATGGAAAGCCAAGCATCATCTCTCGCTTTACAAATGAGTCATCTTCAAAAAGATAAGAATTTAACTAGCAAGTGACAAAGCTAGCATTTGGGTAATTATCTACCAGACTCTGAGTTGTGTGCTTTAACTTATTTATCAATGACTACTTGTGGGAAGAAATATGAATGTTAACAAAAATGAAATAAAAGAAATGCTGAGAAAAGTCTTTCCTTCCCAACTGGAATTTCTCAAGAATTATCCCCACTGGAATGAGTGTCAGCAATAAAACATCTACACACACACACACACACACACACACACACACACATAGATCACCCAGTAGTTGCAGTATATACTACCATAGTAGGTAACCTGGGTGAGCTTTGAGAGAAATAAAGGTAACAGCCCTGGGGCCAGAATGATAGTACAGCAGGAGTGCAATTACCTTGAAATGGCAGCCAACCAGGGTTGGATCTCCAGGCATCCCATACGGTCCTCCAGCACCGCCAGGAGTAACTCCTGAGTACAGACCCAGCAGTAGTTGCTGGCTGATCATTGCATGGGTGTGACCCAAAAAGAAAAAGAAAAGAAAAAAATAAAAGAAGGTGCTTTGGCAGAATATGCTGCTGCCTTCTTGGTCTATTGCCCTTGGTCTCCCTAGGGGAATGCCTGGGAGGGGTGAAGAGTAAGTTAAGTTCCATCATGAGAATGTGCACATCATGGAAGTTAACCTTCCACCAGGGCCCCAAGGAAGCTGGGGCACAGATTAAGCTCTGCATATGGACCTCTTGATACTCATGGAGCAGAAGTCTAGCTAAATCAAAGGACTGCTTTTTTTCAAAAGAAAATCAATCCTTGCCAAACCAGGTTTTCAGGTTTATCATCTGCCCTAGCAGAAAAGTACTTCAGAAGAAAAATAACTAAAGTCAAATATGTTGAACATATTTATTTGTGGAATGTGGAAGAGTCAGTAGAGTCTATCACTGGAAGTCTATTACATTGTTAAGGTGAAGGGTTTGAACCTTTTGTTGGTCTTCTATCATATTCTCCTCAGTCTTGTGTTACTGCTAAAGCATCTCCTCTTACAGGGTTTGGTCTTCTGGCAGATAAAACAGGTGGCATGGTTAGATTCTCCATCTCAAAGGGAAGTTCCAGCCTTCAGGCTCTGTCTCCAAAGTAACTTTCTTAGATTATCATGCTGAGTGAAATTAGTCAGAAGGTAAATGGCAGATATAGAATGACTGCATTCATTAGTGGGATATAAATATATACTAGTGCTCTACTAATTGTGGGAAATATTAATGCCACACTAGAACTGAATATTGAATGAACACAAAGGGATTTACATAATCATCCCTAAATGTCTGTAGGGCAAGCCACAATGTGTAAGAGGGAGAGTCAGACAGACAGACAGACAGAAGAGAGAAGAAGAGGGGGAACAGTATCTTCTATAGAGACCAACTTGGGGAGGAAGGGGGGAATTTGGGGACATTGGTGATGGGAATAGGGGCAGTGGTGGAGGGATGGATGCTGGAAAAATTTATGACTGAAACCCAATCATGAACATCTTTTTTAAACATATATCACACGGTGTTCACTTGATCACGTGACATCCCGCTATTCATCGACTCTGCTAGAGTGGTTGCCAGTAACATTTCCATTTTGATCCTATTATGTGCCAGTATAGCCAAATGGCATCTGGTTCACTTCAGGAATACGAAGAGCCTCAAACTGTTCATTCAGGGTCTTGACAAAGAAGTCTGACCATCTCTTGTAGGTGGGCGGCCATGTGATCTTTTGACATCCCGTGGGAACCAGTCAGTAATCGACTCTAGTCCAGTTGTTGTCTCCAAATCGCATTACATGTCCAGCCCATCTGATTTTTGATGCTTTGGCAAATGAGACCGCATCCCTGACTCTGGAAGAGCGATGGAGGTCGGAGCTCCGATTCCTTCTTTCACTTGAGTGAGGCATGATATTCCAAGCATAGCTCTTTTGATTCCTCTTTGGGAGACCCGAATAGCATTCTCATCCTGATTTCATAGGGCCCTGGTCTCTGAGGCATATGTTAATACAGGGAGAACAGTGGAGTTGAAGAGATGTGCAAGAAGCTGGAGGTTCTTTGTCTTGTTAGCTATTTCTTCGATAGCTTTTGAAGGCATTCCATGCCACTCTCTTCCTCCTACGCAGCTCAGGTTTTAGGTTGTTCATCATGTTGACTTCTCGACCTAGGTAGACATAACTGCTGCATTCAGAGATGTTTGTTTCCCTTGAGAGTGAATGGGGCCTCTGAACTAGTTCATTTTTCATGAACATAGTTTTGTTGAGATTCAGCTGTAGACCTATTCTTTCCACATTTTCAGTCAAAGTCTGCCAGCATTTGTACCGCTTTGGCTAATATTTGGTGTTATTAGAACAATGTCATCGGCTAAGCAGAGGTGGTTTAGTTGTCGACCATCTATCTTCACTCCCATTCCTTCCCATTCTAATTGTCACATGATGTTCTTGAGGGTGGCGCTGAAGAGTTTTGGTGAAATGGTATCACCCTGCTGAACCCCTCTTTTGACATCAATGATCACTTCTTTGTAGAATGGTGAGATCCTGGTGGTGTACCTGCAATACAGCCCACAAATGATCTTGATGTACTGGGTTTGAATGCCCTGTTTGACTAGGGACTTCGATGACAGCTCAGTCTCCACAGAATCAAAGGTTTTCTTTAAATCAATGAACGTGAGACAGAGTGGCATCTTGAACTCCCTACAAACTTCAATGAGCTTGGTTACCATGTGGACATGGTCGATTGTGCTGAAACATTTCCATCAAGGACCGCCAGTGGAAGACCAGGGCACAGGCCATGTGTCCTCCGGCTACATGGAGCCGCTGAAGGGTATGTCCTGCTTGTCAGGGCTGAGAGCGACATCACACTCCAGCGATGCTCAGCTGATGCTCAGTAATGCTCACATGGTGTTATAGTAAAAAAAAAATTAAATAATAAAAATAAATATAATTCTTTCATTAACAAAAGGAACAGGTACACAGTGCAGATGCTTCACTGAGGTGGGTTAATAATACTCTTCAAACATTTCAGATTTTAGAAGTTTATCTGCTGGACTTTATTCTTGACACTCAGACTCTGCAGAGAAAAAGTAAAATGTATTTTTTTTTATTTCTCATATTCTTACTGGCTTGTCATGTACTGGAAAGTATATTCAGTTATCAAAAGGTATTAATTCAAGGATAGTAAAGGAAGTAATTAAGTCAACTTGAGTGGAAATAAGTGCCTATGTGTAACAAGCGCACGGAAGCAAACCTCTGCTTTCTCATGGTCCAGGCTCCTCTCTGTCTCCTCAGTATACACAGATCATAGCACACATGAACTCACCCTGCCTTCAGTTTTTTCGTGTATCTTGGAAGTTTAAAGAATACTTTTTTGATAGGGTAGACCCAGTGGTTTTCAGGTCTTACTCCTAGTTCTGTGCTCTCAGAGATAATACGAGAGCTTGAGAAACTATATGAGGTCCCAGAGATTAAACCCAGACTGGTCATATGCAAAGCAAGCACCCTTGCTACTATACTATTGCTCTGATCCCTAGAAGAAGGGAATTGTAGTGAAAGATCAAGGAAACCTGATCTCTTCAACTCCCCGATTTAGTTCAAATCTATCTTCCTCCTCAAACTTTAACTACCCTCCCCTCTCATTTTAGAGTGTTTTTAAAAGATAGATAAAACTTGTACTATCTTGATGATGCTAAATGTTATCTGTTTAATAATTCATTGTTAAACTAGTCTCAGTCATATTATAAGCATCCTGAAGAGTTTTCTGGAGGCAGAAAGATATCACAGGTGTTATAGCTCCCTCCCCACTTCCCTGCATCACTGTTGTGATGACTGAGGGTATCACACATGTCTGGTGTCATGCCACATATTCAGTTCACTTCTTTACAAGTGTGCAAGTCAATTGTTTTTAGTAAAAGAATCTTACGGAAATAACAATAGCAATTTTAGCATCTTTGTATGATGAAAACAGAATTTTTTTTTTTTTTTTTTTTTTTTTTTTTTTTTTAAACATTTTATTATACCACCGTGAGATATACAAATTAACGTTATTCACACTTGGGGTTTGGTCTCCACAGTGTTCCAGAACCCCGCCTCCACACCCCAATGTCCCCACTCCCCGCCCCACATCCCGCCTAAATGGTAAGAATCTTGCACCCCATAAGAGTCATTCCCCTTATCCTTTCTGTCATCATCTCCAGGCAACTACTGATGTATCTTTCAATGGATTTATCTATTTTGGCCATTTCACATAAGTGGAGTCATAAAATTTACAAAGAGAAACAGTCTAGAAGTTTATTCATCTGATGGAATGAGGGTTTATCATTTGTAAACACTGCATTTGTTGCATGTGGAAGTACTCCATTCCTTTTATGGCTGAATATTTCATAATATGAATATATCACATTCTGTTAATTTATTTGTCAGTTTATGAGCATTGAAAATTTGCATATTTTGGTTATAAGCAATGCTACTATGGACATGCAGGTGCCAATTTGTACATTGATGCATATTTTTATTTCTTGTAGATATATAGATATAGAAAGAATTATTGGAAAGTGTGGCAACTCTATCTTTTAGCATTTTGAATGACTGCCAATCTCTTTTCAAAGTGACTGCCTTATTTTATATCCCCATCAGCAATATATAAGAGCTGTAATTTCTCCACATTCTTACTAATATATGTCATCTGTCTTTTTTGATTATAGCCTTCTGATGTTTGTGAAGTGGTTTTTATTTGCATTTCCCTAATAAATTGTGTTGAGCATCTTTTGTCAGTGTACTTATTGGCCATTCATGCCTTCTTTGAGATAAATGTTTATATTAACTCTCTGCCCATTCTTTTCTTTGCACGTTTTAACCCTAGGTTATTGCCTTTTTGTTATTGAGTTTGTAAAAGGTCTTGGTACATTTGCAGTAATTCCATTATAAGATTATTTTAAAATATTTCCTTCCTGTCTATGTGCTGTATTTTCACTTCTTCAATGGTGTTTAATTAGTATTATTAGAATCATAATGAAAGACTTGTTCTTTGGAGTACATCCCTAAAACTGTTGTCTTTCTATTGTAATGTAAGGTGATTTGTAAATGTAATGTGATAATATATATGCAACAGATATGGGTATAATGTGATTTCATGACTATAATGTTTGAAAATAAATCCTAGCAGAAAAACATAACAATAAGTTAACAATGTGGAATGGAAATTCTAAAGATGGATTGTTTTATTTTGCTTGTTCTTATACCTTATCTCTTGTATCACTTGTCATCCAGTTGTTCATCAATTTGCTCGAGCGGCACCAGAAATATCTCCGTAGGTCTTGTCACATGCTACTGTAGCCCAAGGGCATCTGCTCACTCCAGGAACATGAAGAGCCTCAAACCATTCCTTCAGGTCATGGGAATTAGGTCTATAATTGTTTACTGGTTTTGGCATATCAAATACGACATGGGAAGCTTGCCAGGCTCTGCTGTACTGGTGAGATACTCTTGTAGCTTATCATCTCATGCATGAATTGATGAACCGCAATGGGGAAAGATCAGCTTTTCTGTCGGGTGGAGCTCTGACGAGAGCTGTGGAATCTGGATGTTGAAAATGGCGGCCCTCATGGTGTAGGGGGTTCCTCTGACTTCTTGCAAGTCTCTGCTGATGGCAGGCCAGGGCTAGAACCTACCTTCCCTCCTGGGCACCTCATGATCAGTTGGGCACAGGGAGAGCTGGTAGCAGCTCTGTCCTGAGACTCTGAGTCTCTGGATCAGGCATACCTGGACTTGAAATAGACAGCTGTAGGGTGGGACTCTGATGAGCAGGGGCTGTGATCAACTCTTCTACTGGGTGGACTCACTCAAACAACCTCTCTATAAAGTCGGGGTGGCCATAATGATATCCGATAACATAGACTTCAGGCTGAAGAAGGTCATAAGGGAAAGTGGAGGTCACTTCTTAATAATCAAGGGATACGAATATCAAGAAGAAACAACACTCCTAAACATATATGCACCCAATGAGGGGCTAGTAAAATATCTAAAACAATTACTAATAGACTTCCAAAGAAAACATTGACAGCAACACAATTGTAGTTGGAGACTTCCAACACTAGGCTATCAACTCTTGATAGATAAACAAACCAAAACTCACCAAGTAAATACTGGGCCTTGAGGAAGAATTGGAAGAAATAGGGCTGGTATATACATATATATATATATATATATATATATATATAGGTATTTTGTCCCCAAAAAGCTGAATACATTTTTCTACAGTGTACATGGAACATACTCCAAGATAGATCACATGCTGAGCCACAAAACATACCTATATAAAATAAAGATAGAAATTGTATCAACTATTTTTTTCAGTTAATTGCACACAAAAGTGGAGAGTCATACCACCATGCACCTGGAAATTAAACAGCTCACTTCTGAACAACCAGAACATCATAAAAGAAATCAAAGAAGAAATCAAAAATTCCTGGAAACAAATGAGACTGAAGACATGAATTCCCAGAACTTGTGGGATACAGCAAAAGCAGTGTTAAGAGGAAAGTTCATAGCTCTTCAAGCATTCATCAGAAAAGAAGAAAAGGCCCATCATAAACAGTCTGACTTCAAAGCTTAAGATCTTAGAAAGTGATCAGCAAAAGGAGCCCAACCAAGGCAGAAAAGAAAGAAATAATAAAAATTAGAGCAGAAATAAAGAAGATGGGATCCCAAAAAGAATCTGAAAAGACCAACAAAACCAAGAGCTGTTTCTTTTAAAAAATAAACAAGATTGACAAACCACTAGCAAGACTCGCAAGGAAGGGAAAGAGATAATCCAAATAAATAGAATCAGAAATGAAAAGAAGGACATCACAACAGAAACCACAGAAATTCAAAAGATCATCAGAGATTACTTTGAGAGTCTGTATGCCATGAAACAAGAGAACCTAGAAGAAGTGGACAAATTCCTGAATTCCTATAGCCTCCCGAGGCTGCAACAAGAAGATTTGGAATACCTGAACAAACCTATCACCATCAAGGAGATGGAATCAGTAATCAAAAGTCTGCCCAAACACAAAAACCCAGGTCCAGATGGATTCACCAGTGAATTCTACCAAACCTTTAAAGAGGACCTACTCCCAGTCCTTTTCAAACTCTTCCAGGAAATTGAAGAAACAGAAACACTCCCAAATAGCTTCTAAGAGGCACAAATCACCCTGATACCCAAAGCAGACAGAAACATCATAAAAAGGAAAACTACAGACCAATCTCCCTGATGAACACAGATGCTAAGATCTTCAATAAAATACTAGCAAATAGAATCCAAAGAGTCATCAAAAAGATTATACACCATGACCAAGTAGGATTCATCATGGGAATGCAAGGATGGTTCAACATCTGCAAGTCAATCAACATAATACATCATATCAATAAGAGGAAAAATAAAAACCATATGATCATATCAATAGATGCAGAGAAAGCATTTGACAAGATCCAACACCCATTCATGATAAAAACCTCCATAAAATGGGAATTGAAGGAACCTTCCCTCAATATAATCAAAGCCATCTACCAAGCCCACAGTGAGCATCATTCTCAATGGGGAAAAACTGAAAGCCTTCCCCCTAAGATTAGGGACAAGACAAGGCTGCCCACTCTCACCATTTCTATTCAATATAGTACTGGAAGTACTTGCTATAGCAATCAGAGAAGAAAAGAACATTAAGGGCATCCAGATAGGAAAGGAAGAAGTCAAGCTGTCACTATTTGCAGATGACATGATATTATACCTAGAGAACCCTAAACTCTCCACCAAAAAGCTCCTAGAAATAATAGATTCCTATAGTAGAGTGGCAGGGTACAAAATCAATACCCAAAAGTCAATGGCTTTCCTATATGCAAATAATGAAAGAGAAGAAAAGGAATATTAAAGAAACTGATCCCATTCACAATTGTGCCACAGAAAATCAAATACCTAAGAATCAGTTTGACTAAGAATGTAAAGGATCTCTACAAAGAAAACTACAAAACGTTGCTTCAAGAAATAAAAGAGGACCTGAGGAAATGGAGACACATTCCCTGCTCATGGATTGGGAGAATTAACATTATCAAAATGGTAATACACCCTAGAGCTTTATACAGATTCAATGTGGTCCCTATAAGGATACCCATGGGGTTCTTCAAAGAAATTGACCAAACACTCCTGAAATTTGTATGGAATAATAAACCCCCACAAATAGCTAAAGCAATCCTTGGGAAAAAGAAGATGGGAGGTGTCACTTTCCCCAACTTCAAACTCTACTACAAAGCGCACGTAATTAAAATGGCGTGGTATTGGTATAGAGACAGACCTGTAGACCCATGGAATAGAACTGAATATTCTGAAACACACTCTCAAATATGCGATCACTTAATCTTTGATAAAGGGGCAAAAAAATATTAAGTGGAACAAAGAAAGCCTCTTCAACAAATGGTGTTGGGAAACTGGACAGCTACATGTAAAAACAATGAACTTAGACCTTCTAATGCCATGCACAAAAGTCAGATCAAAATGAATTAAAAATCTCAACATCAGACATGAATCTATAAGGTATGTATGGCAAGTCACAAGAGGGAGAAAGAGAGAGAGACAGAGACAGAGACAGAGACAGAGACAGAGACAGAGACAGAGGGGGTTGTAAAGTGCCTGCCATAGAGGCAAGCTGGGGGAGGGGAGAAAGGACAAATATAGAATGAGTACATTCATTTGCAGGACATAATATGGATCAGGAAGTCTTGTAAGTGGGTGGAATCTACTGCAAGTGTGTTGGAGTCAGAGGTTAGGTAAGACAGAGAAGGGACCAGTGTGATAATAATTGTTGGAAATGGTAATATCCAGAACTAGCATTGAATGTAGCAAAGGGATATACATGATAACCCCTAATTTTTTATTGCAAGGCACAATGTGTAAGAGAAGAGGAGAGAGAGCGAGAGAGAGAGAGAAAGAGAAAGAGAGAGAGAGAGAATTTGCCTGCCATAGAGGCAAGCTGGGGAAGGAGGGAGGGAATCAGGGGACAGTGGTGGGAAATGTGCACTGGTGGAGGGATGGGTGCTGGAACACTATATGACTGAAACCTAACTATTAACTGTTTTATAATTATCTACCTCACAGTGGTATAATAAAATTTAAAACACTTTATTTATTTATTTATTGAGCACATAAACTTGTAATCAATGGGCCCAGGGGCCACTCTCAGAGATTCTTGACAAATAAGGCCTTTGGATCAAAGTTAGGGGCTGAGGAGGTGGAGTAACTTGGGTCTTATAGTAGGCACTGTCCAGGCCACAGCAGTGAGGGGACTCCAGGGCCACACCTTGCAATGCTTAGGAGCATGCAGGGATTCTCACAGCAACACACAGGGGAACCGTGCAGTATCAAATCCCTAACGCCTGTGCTACTGTTGCTGTGGAAGCCTAGGGTAGGGAAGAGTTGCCAGATTTAGTTAAGTCATTGATCAATTGATCCTTTTATTTCTTTCACACTGAGCAAGTGGCCAGTTAAACAGGTTACAGAAATTGCTCAGAGTATAAAATGAAAAGATTAGGTAGGGGAGCACCAGCCCGGTAAATTCCTCTTTGACCCCTCACCAAAGCTGTGGCAGATGGCAGTAAAGCAGCAGTTTTCAGAAATGTGGTCAGGTATCAAAGAAAAGCCAAATGAACTCCAAAGGTGCTGTTTGAGACCTTGATAAGTAGGTCATGGAACCCCAGTGACAGACTAAAATGCAGCAAGTGCTAGCAAAGGGACACAGGTTCCAGCTTCCAGCAGCACCATCTTAGATTTGGAAACTACACACTAAATAAATACAGTGTGAGCCAGCACTGGTCTTCATACACTAGACACGAAAGGTCAATGAGGGCACAGGAGACGTGGTGCTGTACATGGGTCTGAGAGAGAAACATAGAAGAAAGTCTTAGAATCATGTATTATACTAAAACTGTACAGTAAATTCTAATTTTATAAGTGTCTGGAGTTTTGTATGCAAAGCTTTCAGATACTACTCAAAGACCCACATACTCAAGAACTAGTTCAGTTTTACAGTAATTTCTGCCGTGGCCCTTATCGAAGAGAGACTTACAGGAAGCTCAAGAAGACTCCAGTCACTGTTCTTCAAATGGCTATGGCAAGATAAAAAAGCACATGTGTTGGGAAGATGATTCAAGGGATAGAACTCATGTTTTTCATGTGGGAACCCAGGTTTCAATTCCTGGAGCCATCTGGAGAACAGGAAATATGATCCCAAAGTTAGAAGATGAACAAATGAAACCTCACTTCAACCATAGCACTCAAATAATGTACTCACAATTTTCACCACCATCTCTAACACATAAAACACGAAGGTGGTATTGACTGCTGCAAGGTGGATAGATCTTACCATGGATAGATCTGCTGAAGGATGGACAGATCTTGGGGTGGGAGAGATAGTCCAGTGGGTAGGGCCTTTGCCTTGCACGCAGCCGGCCCATGCCAGCCCAGGTTCGATCCCTGGCATCCCATATGGTTCCCCGAGCACCACCAGGAGTAATTCCTGAGTGCAGAGCCAGGGAGTAACCCCTGAGCATTGCCAGGTGTGACCCAACAAAAAAAAAAAAAAAAAAAAGGATGGATAGATCTTTCCAGATGCACCCTCGAAAGAGGTGAAGAATAGACCTTTGGAACAGGCCTTCCTAAGATGTGTCACTGTGGCATGTGGTTTAATTTGAGTTGCATACTCAAACTTTTTCCATTCTCTTAACCTTCATGAAGAATGAGATTTGGAGTATTACCCCCAATGGCGGTTTTAAAAAAGCAAGAATAACCTATCAGATAAACATTAATCAGAGCATCTTGTCTGGTCTTTGGCATATGATGTTTGCTTCTCTCTTTGAAGCCCCAGGCTCTCTCTCTGTCCCTTAATGAGGATATTTCTCTTCACTGACCTTGGAATCTATGTTTATATGGAATCCCTTCACATAATAAATTTACTTCTATTTCTACCACTAATTTTTCTGATATGCATTTAATTATTTAACCAGCTAGTGAAGAAAGGAGAAATTCCCTTTCCTCCTAAACATTCTGTGGTGAAGAATGGGGATGGGATGAATACGAGATGAACTTGCGTAGCATTCGCTGCTGCTTTCACCATGCTTGACTCTGCAAAGAATTTTGTCTGTAACGCTTTCTTACCATCACAATCTACAATGTTCTCCAGTTCCCTAATTATGAGAATTCATCACTGAAATTGCTGAACAGGAGGATTTTGCATTCCTGTCTGACTGATTTTGCATTGTATTTATTATTTTGCTCTTTTTCCAATAACTGATTTTACTTTGTATTATAACTAAAACAGACTTTTCTTTTCAAGCACCCATTTCACATACTTTTTATGTGGTTAAGGTAAATAGATATGCTACGTGATAAAGTGAATGTTATCACTTGAAAGAAACTTGATTATCACCTGGCAACACATTTTCCCCCCTTTCACAGGAAGAAAAGAGATTAAGGACTTGTCCATAGTCACATAGCTAATTAGTGACAGTCATTAGAATAATGACTCAAGAAATTAGATCATCTACCTTCTAATCAGATTGCTTCCATTAAGTATGTTTCTTTTTAACTGATATGCTTAACTCTCTTTTTTTCCAACTTTTTTCTCAAAGATTAGGTTCATCACCTGCCTGACAATGAGCTCTTTTATCACTCCTGGGAACAATGTGAGAGAAGGATTTACTTCTGAAACCCTTACCTACCTGAGGCTCAGTCCCTAATAGGGATGTTATTGAAGATGAAATAAATAAGCTCAATCAGCTTTTAATTCTTTGCCTCTGGGAATAATTGCAGAGATGGTAGTGCAGGCAGCAATTCCTTCCTGTTTGGCCCCTGGATTTCATTCTTGGCTTTGTTAGGAGCAAGATAAGAAGCAGTGGTCTCATTGCTTTGGATCTTCCTTTCTTCCTCTCTAAATTCTAGAGGTTTGTCTTCGTTATTTCAAATTGTAGATGATTAAATATGTTTTAAATAGAAGTGTGATGTGTTTATTGACAAAAACTAAAGAGAGAAATGTACAAAGAAAAATTGGGGATTTGGGCCACACCTGCTTTGTGCAAATGGGTGACTCTTGACAATACTCAGAGGACCATATGCGGTACTGCGGATGTGAAGCAGGGTTGGCAGCATTCAAGGCTTATCTCGAGTTCTTTCTCCCAGCATCCAGAAACAAAACTTATCCAACATAATGAGGTCACTCCTAAACTGAATGGGAAGCTGACTGCCATAGGATTCGTGTCCCCTCTCCTACCATGTCCATCCTGGATCCGATCTGCCACCCAAAAAAGCTAACGAATACAGTGATATCAAGAAAGTGATGAAATAAGTCTTGTGGAGACTCCACAAGGGGCATCCTGTGTCACACTGAGAACTACACTGTGTACTGTGCCTTTAACAGTGACACCCACTCTTACCTCAATGCTGAGACTGGCATTTCTCTCCCAGACCACTTTGTCAAGCCTATTTCCTGATCTGACAATGACATTGGCAAAAGTGTGGTTGACCTGATGACCACAAGGAGTAAGATCCCCAGGACCACCAGCCCATCAAGAGTTCAAGAGGAAGAGAGACAATCAGCTTTTGATTATCCTTTTCCCACTTAGCCAACACTTGGAGAATCTTCTGATCACAACAGTTTCCTTCTAAAATAAAGGACAGGCTGGTTTTTCTACTTTGTCATTGTATCACCAATAAAGTACATTGTACCCTGGAAGAAAAAAAAGTCATCCCAACCTAGAACTGAGCATTAAATAGAGGCAAAAAGATACACATGACAACCCTTTAATGTATGTTCTGTACATTAAAGGAACATACATTAATGTATGTAGGGAAGGAAAAGAGGAAGAGAGAGAAAGGGAAAGAAATAAGGAACCTGCCATGGAGGCGGGCTGGGGAAGGGGGAGGGAACCGGGGGACGTTGGTGGTGGGAGATGGGCACTGGTGGAGGGATGGTTGCTGGAACACTGTATGACCAAAACCCAAATATGAACTTTTTAATTGTATATCTTTGTAATTGTATATCTCACAGTGGTATAATAAAATACTTAAAAAGTAAACAAGTCTCCATAATAGAACACTCAGAGATACACACTCATCAAGCTCAAATATTCTTTCAAGCCTTTTCTCTGTGATATTGATTTGTGTAATAATACATTTTAGCTATTTTCAATAGATTATCCGTTCTAATATAAGTTATTATATTTTGCTTCAGAATAGTATTTTTTACTTTCAAATTTTAAGTACCATGGTTTCCAAAATTGTCAGTAGTATGGTTTCATACGTGAAGTATTCCAATACCACATCCGTCACCCAAATACCCACTTTCCTTTACCATTGTCTCAGTATACCTCCTCCCATCCCCTACATTCCCTCCTGAAAACCTCATCAGCATGAGAGTCTCCAGATCCATTCAAGTAGTAGAGAATTGCATAATTTCATATTTTCTTATAACCAAGTAGTATTTCACAATATGTATGTGCCAGATTTTTATTCAGTCATCTGTTCTTGGACACTTAGGTTATTTGCAGATTTTGGCTATTGTGAATAGACCATCAATAATATTTAAATGTAAATATCTTTTCTGAATAGTTTATAGATTCTTGGAGTATAGAAGGGCAATTCCTAGTATTTTCCGAAGTGTCCGTATTGTTTTCCTGCAAGGCTGGAGCAGTTGACATTCTCAACAGCAGTGAATGAGGGTCCTTCTCCCCATATCCACACCAACATTGATTGTTTCTATTCTTTGAGATGAATGTCAATATCATTATTTTGAGATAATATCTCATAGTTGGTATTTGTTTTTATCACTAGAAGTGATACCTCCCTGACACCGGGTAACTCTAGCTTTCTTTCCAAGAACTCATCATATACACTGTGTTTGTTTCACTTTATTTTTGATTTTTTTTGAGCAAGGTTTCTCAGTGGCACGTTCTGTTTATCTGGTTCTGTGCTGAGGGATTACTCCTGCAGGTGCTCAGGGGATCATACAGTGTCAGGAATTAAACCAACTTGTAAAGCAAGTACTCAATCCACTGTACTCTCTCTCCAGTTAACATTGTGTTTGTTTTTCATATTTAGTGTCTCATTTGGTTCTCCCAGGAGAGACAGGCAAAAGCAAAATTTTTTCTAATTTGACGGATGAAGAAACTGAGACCCCTTAAAGTGATTTTAAACTAATTAAATAACTTGAGGGGGCCCATTTGGAAAATAGTATAGGCATTACTCCAAAAAGTTGATATTGAGCTCACATTTGACCCAGCAATACCACTCTTGGGAATATGCTGTGAGAGACCCAAAAGCACACAGCAGAAACACCATCTGCACTTCTATATTTATTGCAGCACTGTTCACAATAGCCAGAATCTGGAAACAACCTGAGTGCCAGAGAACAGATGTCTAAATAAAGAAACTATGGTACACCTACACAATGGAATACTATGCAGCTCTCAGGAAAAATGAAGTCATGGTATTTGCCTACAAATGGATGGACATAGAGATTATCATACTTAGTGAAATTAGTAAGAAGGAAAAGGCAAATACAGAATGACTGCATTCATCTGTGAGATATAAATATATACCAGTGTTTTACTAATTGTTGGAAATGATAACACCAGATGAGGCTGGGGCTGGGTGGGCCACCAGTGCAGAGGGTCATATGTCTGGGTTGGGGAATAGGAAGAAAATTGCCAGTGGCTGGAAAGGAGGGGAGATGTCCCGGCGAAGGGTCTGTGGACTCTGGGCCTCTTGTCCCCTTTGTGGATGTCCCCAGGCTTTTAGGCTGGGGGCTGAGAGGGTCCACCGGCGCAGAGGGTTATACACATGAATTGGGGGTGGGGAGACAGTTGCAGGGAGGCTGGGAGGGGAGGGGAGGGAGATGTCTCAGCCATCAAAAAAAAATTTTTTTAAAAAAACAACAGCTGGAGGGGATCAAGGACAGGGATTTGAGTTCAAGAACTTCTTGGGACTCTCAACCACTGTTGGTGGGAGTGCCGACTGGTCCAGCCCTTTTTGGAAAACGCTATGGGCATTCCTCCGAAAACTAGATATTGAGCTCCCATTTGATCCAGCAATAGCACTCCTGGGAATATACCCGAGAGACCGAAAAACACATAGCAGAGACACTATCTGTACTTCTTTATTCATCTCTGCGCTATTCACTATAGGTAGAATCTGGAAACAACCTAAATGCCCGAGAACAGAGGACTGGCTAAAGAAACTGTGGTTCATCTACACTATGGAATACTATGCGGCTGTCAGAAAAGATGAAATTATGAAATTTACCTGCAAATGGTTGGACATGGAGACTCATGCTGAGTGAAATTAGTCAGAAGGAAAAGGACAGATATAGAATGACTGCATTCATTAATAGGATATAAATAGATACCAGTGTTTTACTAAGTGTGGGAAATGGTAATGACAGATTAAAACACCATTGAATATACACAAAGAGACTTAAGTGATAAACTCTAAATATCTGCAGGGCTAGCCACAATGTAAAATAAGAGGGAGAGAGATGCAGAGACAGAGAGAGACAGAGAGAAAAAGAGAGGAAACTGGGGTACCTGCTATTAAGGCAGCCTGGGGGTGGGCGGGAGGGGGTTAGGTACATTGGTGGTAGAAATGGGGCACTGGTGGAGGGATGGGTGCTGGAATACTGTATTACCAAGAACCAATTATGGACACCTTTGTAATTGTATGTTTCACGGTGGTATAATAAAATTTAAAAAAAAGAACTACTTGTCAAATGCCCCATAAACTACTTTGTTTGGCTTGAGGTCAAATGAGCAAGCTGTATTCTCTATTCATCCTAGGGAATGGAAAACTTTTGCTGATGCTCAGCCTTTTGCCACCAGTACCTCCCTATGAGAAAAGATTGTTTGGCAAAAATATTTAATAAGACTATGTGCACTGTTATATTTTAAGTGGTTGTTTATGGTGCTGATTCCACTCAAGATATGATTCCATTATTACTAATACTTTGGCCCAATTTTTGTTTTCTCCCTGGCACCACTACTGTCTTGTCCTTTGTTATCTACCTCCCTAAGATAAGCTTCCACATGACTGATTTTGACCTCTGGGATGGTCTGTTATTGCATTTGATTTGATGGATTATAATTAGCTTCTCTAAAATCCGATCATAGTAATGAAATCCAGCTTAGAAACTGGGAACTGCTCCAGGACTGGTCTGTGATGGAAATATAACTGTCTTGAATTATAATTGGTCATATTAAAGTCTAATGCTGATTAATTCTGCGCACTAGAACAACACTCAATATTTATGTTGCACTGTTGAACAATTTTGGAATTAAGACATGAAGGTGGCTTGCTGCTGGATCAGACTGAGACTCTGACTTCTCAGTCTCTAATTAGCTGACTTCAGATGCTCCTACAAGCAGTGCACATAGAGAGGAGGAAATGTAACACCTATTTAGAGATTTTAATATAGAGCTCAGCATTTATCTCGAGGCTAACTCCTCATTAACCTTTGTCCTTGCCTGTACCTACCGAAAATTATTAATCAGGGTGAGAAAGTCTTCCAATTTCCTTTTGTTTAGTGTTTACTGAGTGACCTTACTGATTTAGTCAACAGCTAGAGGCCAACTTCCAACATTAGGAAGATCTGAAGCCAATAGGAGCAACTTCAGTTTCTGCCTTGCTGGAGTCTTTTCCATCCTTCTTCCCTACCGTACACCGATTCTATCTATGTCAAGTTCTCAGTCCCTTTTCTGTATTATAGAGTTTTGAGCCCAATTTTTATTTTTTCCCTGGCACCACTATTGTATTGTCCTTTGTTTCTACCTCCCTATGATAAACTTCCACATGACTGATTTTGACCTCGGGATGGTCTGTTATTGCATTTGTTTTGATGTATTATAATAAGGTTTTTTTTAAATCCAGCTCTTTGATTGGACCAGTAATTTTTGTTTAAAACAACACTCCTTCTAGCAAATTCCCATAGGCAGTATTATGGGACCTTTTCTTTCTTAAATAGCTTTAACTGGGGTCACTCCTGGCATGTTTATACTAGTGCTTCCCAAAAAAATATTTCCTTAGGGGCAAGTGAGCAGGACCTATCCTTGGGCTAACTCCCTCACCCTCCTCTTCTGTGTGAACATGGGCACAGAGAGTTCCTGACTTGTTCAGGTAGAGTAAGGGTGGTAAGAGGAAGTACAGTGAGGTATAGAGGAAGTAGGTATAGAGGAAGGGAGGTAGTTAAGCCCTAAGAGAGTAAGTTCGCCTCCAGAATTGATGACTGCTTTCAATCAATCAAACATTACACTGGCTGCCTAGAAATGGTAAGGTGAGGACAACAGCCACCCAAGCCTTACGGTAGAAGGCAACAGAGTCTGTGGTAGAAGTGATACAGCAGGAGTTAAGGAGGAAAGCACCAGGTCTCAGGTAGCTAACCACACCCAAGGAATAGGTAGCCAATCAGAATCTAGAAGGGGATACATGGGGGCTGGATTTGGCAACAAATAAAAGGCATCCCCAGGCACAACCCCAAGCCCCTCCCCAGTAAGGAAAGACAAGAGATGAGGAGAGATGAGAGGAGGAGAGAGAAGAGAGAGAAAAGAGGGAAGAGAAAGAGTAAAAGGAGAGACCAAAAGAGAAGTGAAGTGAAAAGGGAAGAGCTGTCTCTCACTCTCTGGCCAGCTGCTCCCAACTGGCTCCCTCCCTGTCTCCTTGGATCAGGTAGGGTGGCATGCCAGATACAGGGCCCGGTATGGATAGGCCATGGAAGGCCAGGCTCAGAGGCCCAGGTAGGGCTTGGAAGCCCAGGATAGACCAGGTTCAGGCAGGGCACGAATGCCCAGGTACAGAGCAAGGAACTGAGTACAGGAGTCTCACCCACATGGACAGAGTAGAGGCTGGAGACAAAGGAAGCCAGGGCAGGACCACAGGGACCACTGGGGTACAGTGGGAGGCTCAGCGGCAGGCACTGAAAGAGCAGCACAGGAATAGGACAGGGCCATCATTGTGGGATGTGAGCAGACTGCATGGGAAAGGACCAGGAATTCGTTCATGGGTAACAAAGAGGCTAGACATTTGGGGAAGGGACCTGGAAACCTCTGTATATTGAACTGACTTACTCAACTTTCTGAGTTTTGTATGTAATTCCTTCATACAATCCTCAGGAACCCACTGGCACAGGTAAATCCACTTTCATGTTAAGAGAAGCAGCTTAGCCTCACTTCTGGGTTATTCTGTGAGGGAGGGGCAAAGGGGTGGTGATCAGGGCTTACTCCTGGCTCTGCATTCAGGGGTCACTCCTGCTGAGCATGGGGTACCATGTTGGGTTCAGGGATAGAACCCAGTTCAGCTGTCTAGAAGGCAATCACTCTACCCATCCTATTGCCCCAGCACCTCAGCCTCACTTCTAAAAAAAAAAATAAAACTCCCTCTTCTCCAACTTCTTCCAATCTATCCCTCTAAAAGTGATCCAATCAACAGACAGAGGTCTAAAGTTCAGCTGAAAGGATTAATTTTACAAAACGATTAGGTATAGGAAGCACAAAAGTGTAAATATGTCCGGGAGCCTCTGGGGTCCCCAACAGTATCAGGATAGTTCTCTTCTACCTCTGAGGCCGCCAGGGGAATGGATGAAAGCTCAGGAGTCCAATGCAGTTCCAAAAAATCTTTTAATAGTACAAAAGCTCTACCACCACAATCCAATATAATGGAAGACCTTAGCTCTGGTCAGAACTTAGATCATACACAAGGGCCTAAGTCTCCCACCCAAGAGGATCCTACCAGAAAGGAGTACCACTCACGCGGTTCATCTATAAATGCTATATTTAAAGGTGACTACAAGGGTATGCCACCTGCACGGCAAGCCTGGCAAGCTGCTCTGTCGGGGCACTCCGCTGGGGTCCCCGACAGTGCTGGGAAGCGAAGTTCCCTTCTACCTCCGGAGCCGGGCGGGGAATGGATGAAGACTCAGGAATCCGATGCAGTTTTAAAAGGGCTTTACTATCACAGGTTCCAATATACAATCCAAGAGCAGGGAAAACCTCCGGACTCTGGGTTCCCAGCTAGGCCCCAGCCAGGTGTAGGCTAAGATGGCTGCCACCACGTGTTGAGGCCCTACAGAGAATGGAGAAGTCGGAGAAGCAAAAACACCAAGGGAAGCCAAAATGGCAAAAAGGGGGAAAAGAGAGAGAGATTCTTTCTTCTTACAGCTTATTTTATAGCTAGGAATCCCCCCCAAATTCCCCAGCCCAGCCCATTCTGGGCTGGGCTATCTAGAGATGAAAATAGAAAAATAGCTCTATAGAATGTAGCAACTTCAGGAGACCATCTGGTTGTTTACAAGGACCCAGAGCTAATTAAAAGCCTCCTAGCAGAGCTGGGAGAAGCTATAAGCTAAATGTAACTTCCCTGGCAGGAAGGATCAAATGCCCTCAGGTAATTTCTCCCAGCACCTCACCTAATATCTTGAGCCAAGATCTGCCTGGAATTGCCTTTTATAGGGTAGAGAAGGGGGTTTCTGAGATGGCATGTCTCTGTACCAAAGACTAATACTAAAGCCAGTTAAATATTTCTCCAAGCCTTCACAAGAGTCTCGTCTACTTCATGGTAGTTTTGTATTTTAGTTGCCTTTGAGTTATCAGGGAGCCATGCTTGCTTGCTTGGAGGCAAACAGCATTTCTCTCTGGTCTAATTACTTAGAGATCCAACGTGGCCAGGCAAATATGCTGGTAAGATCTAGCTAGTCCCACGATGCTTGTGGTAGCATGAGAGAATATTTATATCAGCCAGTACAGAATACATGGTCAGATAAGACTGCCACATTCAGACTATCCCCCTATCTATGAAGTGACCGGCAGGGAGGCAATCCAGGGCAGATGCAGAGGCCTAGGCTTTTAGGTGTCCTATAGCATTGCTCGTGTTGTATTTGATATGCCAAATACCAGTAACAATTATATTAGTTCATTCCCATGACCTAATATAATGGTTTGAGGCTCTTTATGTTCCTGGAGCGAGCAGATGCCCTTAGGCTCTACTAGCATGAGACAGGACATATGGAGATATTACTGGTGCCCGCTCGAGCAAATAGATGATCAATGGGAGGATAGTGATAGTGAAGCAAGAATCAAAAAAATCTTGACGTGATTCACAAAGGAAAAATCAAATGCTTTGGATAAAAGTTAAAGAAAAGGGGCCGGAGAGATAGTCCAGCAGGTAGGGCATTTGCCTTGCATGCAGCCGACCGGGTTCTATCCCCAGCATCCCATATGGACCCTGAGCACCGCCAGGAGTAATTCCTGAGTGCAGAGCCAGGAGTAACCCCTCAGTATTGCCAGGTGTGACCCAAAAAGAAAAAAAAAAACAACAAAGAGGGAACACTGGGCTTGCTGGGCAGATTATCAAAGCTAACTTCAGTGAGTATTTGCTCTACACCTAATACTTTCCTTCTTTTTTTTTTTTGGTGAATATTTGCTCCACACCACATACTTCCCTTCTTTTACTTTTCATCTTTACCTTTTACATTTGAAAACGTGGAGAAGAAATAGAGTTTGGGTCATTGTGATCCAAACTCAGAGGCCATTTCTCTAACCAATACTAAAAGGCAAGTCTTTTCCTCTCTACTCAAATTTGCACAAGTATGTCTCATCCCATTTTGCGTATAAAAATGTAGTAAAGGACTAGTCCAGGTTGCGTAGCCCAGGTGCTGAATTTGCAGTGTGATCTTTGCCCTTCCAGAAGAAACTGTAATCACCTTCTATCTCTGAAATGGTGTTAATAAACACCTCCAAATAATTAAACATGTAATTCACCACACTTACTCAACTCCTTTCTCCAAGAGGCCTAGATGAGTCCCAGGGTACCGCCTCTGGGAATTTGCTTGAAGGAGGGTCATTTAAAACAAAATTACTAGTCCTAACAAAGAGCAGGCTTTATTTCTACTGGAAAATAGGGATGTGCTTCATGGGAACACTTTGACTCTCTGGATGATTCCATGTCCTCTCTTCCACAGTCTAAGGGCTAATGTTACAGATGCAGGTATATTTCCTGAGCTAGAGAAGAGAAGAAAAGCATATTCAAAAATGCAAATGAGCTTGCAAAGCCCCATCATGGACTGTGGCATCTCTAAGGAGAAATAGACAAAATTAATTTTACAGCACGTAGGTACCCAAATGTAGGGTTTATAAAATTTAAAAAGGATAATACATGTTCAAATAAGTACTATTGAAGAAAACAAAGCTCTAAGAATGGGCAGAAACACAGCACTTTCCACAGGAACTGGAAGAAAGCAGTATTTTAGGTAAAGGGCTCTGGCAGTGGGTGGGTTGGAACAAGGAGAAGCTGTAGCCAGGAAAAAAAAGCTGAAAGTCTGGATTTATGAGACAATTACCTCTCCCCTCCTTTACTCTGTGCGACTTCCTGGGGCTTGCACTCAGCAGAGAGAACAGCTCAGGAAGGAGATCATGGATGAGACGAACTGCCTAAATCATACATATGTGAGTACATGTGAGCACACACTTCCTGAGCTGATACCTAAAAATTATAAGTGTCTGGGGAGTAGCAGCAGGAGGTAGTGGGCGAAAACAGCTACCTTGCAGCCCCTCCTAGGAGGACGTTTCAGTGTGGAACTCCTGCTTTCATAATTAGCAGACGTGTTCATCACAGCACTCCTTATATTGGAGGAGTAAAAGATCATGCCATATCACAAAGCAGACAGCTGTGTCGACCTTTCAGAAACTGAACCGCTTAGCACAGGGAACGATTTTCAAAGGAACAGTGGATGCAGAAGGCAGCGCTAAGCGGCAGGAAATTGCTAGAAGGTTGGGAAGCACCTGACTGCAGGACGTCCCTCTGGAGGAGTGAGGCGACAGATGACCCGCCAGAGCCAATTCTCTCTCCTTAGCCTCATTGTGAATCCAAATTCCTTGCACCCTTCTGTGCACCTTTACTTCAAGCAACACAAACAGCTTAAAAACGTCATAGGTGGCACACTTTCCCCTTCCCAGACATCCACACATTAAAATGAAAACATCACAAACTTTCCAAATAGAAACGAATTGTGCTTGCAGCAGAAAAAAAAATAAAAAGGCCTGTTTTAATTAGTGATAGAGAAACACAGATAATGTCAGACCTAAAGGTAGTTCTTTTTCAAAAAGCAAATCTGCTTATTGAAAGGAAGTGAAACTGCCTGCACTTGAGAACATTTCATCCAGGATCTATTGAAAACTTTAACCTGCTCATACATATAAGAGAGTTGAGAGTGAAGGGAACAGGGTTGGAATGTGGGGTGAGGGTGGGGAGGAGGGTTTCGGCTGTGGGGGTTACAACTCTGGACGCAGTGCCCTTTTCAAACATTCAGAGTTTGGGCCGGACCAAAGCACAGTGAATAGAGCGTTTGCCTTGCACGCAACCCACCCTGGTTTGATCCTGGGCAACCCATATGGTCCCCGAGCACCACCAGTAGTAATTCCTGAGTGAAGAGCCAGGAGGCACCCCCCGAGCATTGCTGGGTGTGATCCCAAAAGCAAAAAGCAAGAAAAAAAAAACATTCAGAGCTTGACTTGTTTATTCATATGGGGGATGAGATGATTTGAGTCAGTCTGGGAGACACCTCTGCCCATTGTATGATGAACATATTAGTTATCTGTAAAAACATGATTTTTTGTTTGTTTTTCTCCTGACTATGTGCTCAGCACTTTCTCCTGGAGGTGACTGGGCACCATATGTATTGCCAGAGCTAGAGCTAGGACATAGTTTTTACATAGCATATATTTACATAGCATATATTTTATGTACACTTTGGGGAATAAAAAAGATTGCCATTAACAATTAAACCTGGACAGCAGAAATAATTGGAGGTCTTCCCAAGCAAATTGGGATATATGAATGAGAAAATCGATCACGTGGAAAGACGACTCAGATTGGCAAAAAAAGAACCGACTTTTTCCGTAACTACAAAATCCCAGATCATTTCTGTTCATCATTCATAGAGAACTTAGACCACATGATTATCAGAGAGAGAAATTTAGCCAGAGAACTTTCCTTTGTCTCTGGAGTACAGACAAATAATTCCTCCTGTTCTGCCCTAATGTTCATTATTTTAGGGACTGTGTGAATAAGTATAAAACCCCCTATTCCACTGGTACCACTCTGAGATAAGTATATTAATCTCCATTCTTTTATTTGCACTGACATAATGTAATTTCCTAAATTTTATGAGAAGTGGACACCTGGTTAGAAAGTAAAAACAAGGTATGAAAAGGCTCTATGTGGATGGAACGGTGGGACATGTGCATTTCATCTTGCCCTGGAAGGAATCATGTACATCAAAAAGAGAGATGCCCTTGGATAGGTATTAAGTCATTGTAGTCTGGTTTGGAGGAAGCGACTCCAGCCTGTGTCATCAACCATTCCTGTTATCTGGGAACTGAAATTTTAACTAGAGTTTTGGAACTTTTCAGTGCTCAAATCTGGGAAAGTTCTAGAGAAGCCAAGGCTGGTTCATCATTAGGTATTTTTATTGATGCTTTTAATAGAGCAAGGGGTGTATCATGTTCTATATACATATGCATGTATATATGTTTTAAGTATGTTTCATTGAAATTAGCTATTGCTAGGCTGGTTGTATTTTCTCTAATACTCTTTCTCCCTAGGTGTTTCTGAAAATGCACACCTATTCTCTCATCACTATACATTTGTCAAT
Source organism: Cryptotis parvus (assembly GCA_021461705.1). NCBI lineage: Eukaryota > Metazoa > Chordata > Mammalia > Eulipotyphla > Soricidae > Cryptotis > Cryptotis parvus. Next base: position 26,678 of record JAJIBD010035002.1, read on the forward strand.
TATCTGCTCTTGCTCATGAAAAGTTTGGGTATGGTAGTGGGGGGTGACATGTACAATGGACAGGTAAAACACACTCTTGGTCATTTTAGAGAAAAACATTGCAACCAGGTTGGGGCAATGTGGACTTTCTTTTGTCTTCAGTTATTACTGTTCTTCAGGCAGATTTGTAAGAAAAAATATTCACTCCCAGGAAGGGAAATGCTGGTTATAGGGCAGATCATAATGAGGGAGTCCAGGGGGCATTGTGGATGCCAGGAAAGGGTGAGAGACTGCACTATGACTCAAGCTTACCACTCAACTAAGCTTTAAACAAAATTATCTTTTTCTTGACACTAAAAGACTTTTCTCATAGTTATTCAAAACTCCTTCACTTCCTCATCATCTGCTGCTTTCCACTCTCACCTTTGACCTTTGTTGGTTTATTTAGGACCTTGAAGTCACCTCTGTCTCTCTCTTGTCCATACTGAATTGATCATGAAGTTCTATTGATTCTATATTTACTGGGTTTTCTACAATTAACAGACACCATTTCCATTTTCTGTTGAACTCATGTACTTCTCTGGGAAGTGTCTGTCTCATTTACAGTCATGAACCATAGACTCCCAAAGACTGCTAACAGTGTAGTGGCCCAGCTGACTAGACCAGATACAAGCATTTGACCCAGTCTGGGACAATCAGGATGTCTTTCTGAGGACTCCATATTCAGAATTTAGATGTCACTCTTGATCTGGACTTTTTTTGTTTTTGTTTGAACAAAGTGATACAAATTAGGCGACTGAAGTTGCCATACTGTTATGGTCTTGTGGTGCCCATTCCTGCTCGTTAGCAGATGGCATACTGTCCTGGTCATATAATGCCCAAAGGCTCACCAGCAGAATTATTAGCAGAGCAGGAGTCAGAAGGATAAAGAGAAGCTACAATATGGAACTAAGGAAATAAAGAAATAGGTAGCTAATGTTCCATAGAGTTTCTTGTCATAGTGATGTAGGCTGGCAGACAGGGGTGGGGGGGGGGGAAGCGCATGGCAATAAACTTTCTTGGAATAAAACTAGCCCTAAGGCTGTCCAAGTCACCTTTTGGAACCAGAAACTAAGACTTGATAAGACCTTCACCCTTACTAGACCTTGAGGAAGTTGGATCAATCTCTCTTTGCCCAACCCTTAATCTGATTACATTCCAGGACACTAGATCCAGCAGTTACAGACGTCAAGAAAAGGATATTTTCAAAGAAGACCGTTCTCAAAAATCTACTCCCCTTGGCAAGGGCCCTACCAACAGACTCTGACCTAAGTTGAAGCCCCATATGGGGAGTAGCTTGGGAAAAAACCCTATAAAAGCCATCCTGACTAAAGGATGGGATGAATATGCTGCCTGAGCCCATGTGCTGCTTGAGCCCACATGGCTGAGCACATGTGGTACCTGAACACATGTGTCACCCACATGTCCCCTCTTGAGATGTGTACTCTCTCTCTCTCTCTTCTCTCTCTCTCTCTCTTTCACTTTTTCTCCTCTGTCCCCTTCCTAAAAACCTCTACAATAAAATCTGTTTTGCTTCACTGCTAGTCTACTCCTGAAAATTCTTTTTCTGCAAAGGAAGACAAGAACTCTGAGTTTTTACTGGGTACAGCTTAGGACTGACTTTCCTTTCCTGCAAAGAGCAGTTTCTTGCTCCAGCCTGAGTCCATGGCTCTCTAAGAAATCTCGGGTGGTGGGAATCAACTCCAGTACCTAGAAATCAAGCAGACAGTAGGTGTGGCTTCACAGCCACCTCATGGGGCTGATGGGGCTGACCAGGGCAGCAGAGGCAGCTGTGGACCATCTCTCTCTCTCCTTCCTGCCTCACATAACACCCATGGAGGCCCACCTACATCCTGCAATCTATATTCAGTGACCTGCCTTTGATCTACGCAAGATTTCACAATCAAGTTTCCGTAAATACCCTCTTGCTGCCATTCCATTAAACTTTAAGTTTTTCCATTAAAAAATTCTTTAATTAGATATTATGTTCTTGGGGCCGGGTGATAGTCCAGTAGGTAGGGCATTTGCCTTGCATGCGGCCGACCGGGTTCGATCCTGGCACCCCATATGGTTCCCCACATAGTACCAGGAGTAATTCCTGAGCACAGAGCCAGTAGTAACCCCTGAGCATTGCTGGGTGTG
>JAJIBD010035003.1:0-40138 GCA_021461705.1 Cryptotis parvus
TTTACTCCATAACTATAGTAATCAAAACAACAAGACATTACAAAAAAGACATCTAGACTATGAAAAGAATGGGAAGCACAGAAGGAATTCATAGATATGATATATATATATATATACATATATATACATATGAAAAATTATTTTAAATCTTTCTAAGGCAATTTAGCAAGTAACAAATAGTTACTTTGTTAAATGTTTCTGAAAAAAAATGGATATGTTAAGAATGTAGTTTTAACTTTACCAAATACTAAATAGTTTAATAAAATATATAATGAAATACCTAAATGACAGAGCTAAAACTAAATCAATATTTTAGAAAAGAATACGTAGCACAATCTTGATGACACTCTATCTAGCGTGGAAAAAGAAGCAATAACAAAAAAAGAATTAAATGTATATAAAATATGAAAAAAATAATGAAAAAATTTAGTCAATTGAGCATTTTATCTCCAGGTGCAAAGGTGCTGACACTGCTAAGAGGAATTGAGTTTAAATTTGACAACTTGATAAAACTTAGGAAGAATGAAGTCATGAAATTTGCTTGTAAATGGATGGTCATGGAGAGTATTATACTGTGTGAAATGAGTAGGAAGGGAGAGGGAGCGACAGAACGATAGCATTCATTTGTGGGGTGTAAAAGCACAATATGAAATCAATATCCAAGGACAGTAGAGAACAAGAGGGCCAGGAGGTTTGCTCCACAGTTGGAGCCTGCATGAGCTTTTTCTGAAAAAGACAGGATATGGAAGGAATCACCCTGACAAAGATATACAATGGTAAATAACCACTGTATAAGAACTGTGCATAGAACAGGTAAAAGAACAAACATGGTAAGCTCTCAGTGTCTGTATTACAAACCATAATGCTCACTGGGAGAAAGAGAGAAAGAAGGAAAGTACCAGCCATAAGAAAGTCTGGGGGAAAGAGGTGGGTGGGGTGGCAGAAGGGTAAAGGGGCATATTGGTGGTGGGGAAAGCGTTCACTAGTGGAAGGATGGGTGTTGAAATATTGTGTGATTGATACCCACTCATTAGCAGCCTTCTAAGTGCATAGCATGGTGATTCAATGACATAAATTTAAAAAAGAAAAAATAAAAAGGAATCTCAGCTCCCCCATGGGGATGTGGTGGGGAATGAGTGAACAATGTAAAATCAAGAAAATATGAAAGATCGGGGTGCATAACCAGAGAACCTTGTATTTAGTTCATGCAAATCATAGCATATGCACACACACATACATATACAGTACAGCAGGCCACCAGAATAAAAATTATTCATACCTTGTAACAACAGCCTGAAATGATGGATCTGGAAGGAAAATAGATGAAAATAAGCAGAACAATATTATTTTAGATACAAAAAATAGGTAAACACCATAAATAAAAGCTGTACAGTTTGAATAACATGAAGTGTTGTGACAGGGGTGATAAAATAAACCAGTGATTCCAATGAAAGTGGACAGTTCATTAATCCATTAAAACATTTCATATTACATAGAAAGGAACATTAGACATATTCCATTTTGCCAACATATCCTGCTCTCTGAGAATTACTTAGTAGGTATGAAGATACATGGGCTGCACTTCAGCAGAGCCAAGGAGTGTGCAAGTGCCAGAGAGCTGGTGAAGTCGTTAAATTCTCATCAGCATAATGGGAGAAGAAGATGAGTCTTTTCAAGTGACCCGGGCAGCCTTGGCAGTTTTCAGGCTTACTGGCAGACTATAAATATGACTAATTTGAAACCAGTTTTGAGAATACAGAATGACTTGTGAACCTTAGGCATTTATGTGGACAGTGTGAACCAGAAGGTTCACATGCCGGCACAATAACTGGAAAGTTATAAGAAAAATAGGAGGAAGGAACTTGAAGCTTTCCAAGCTCAACTAGGTTTAGAGCACTTGCAGAAGTTTCTAGAAATGGACAACATCCAGCAAATGGAGGCGGAAGGAGAAGCACAAGATCGTTGAGGAAGCCTTCAGCAGGACATGGCCAGTACCTTTTCACAGGCTAGCAGCAGATTGCTCCGAGAGAGCCAACAGGTGGCATGTGGTTCATGGAAGTGAATATGGACATACTTCAACAGAGGACTTGATGGACATTTCTGAGGGAGGAGTCCCTAGAGGTCTTGCTGAATTGTGGGTGGACAGCAACGTGGCACTGTTTTCTAGCTAAGAGACTGACTTCAACTGGGGCAAATCAAAGTAACTCTTCAGGTTTGGAGTTACACCCATCTCCCAGTCAAGTCACCTTACATGTCCTCCACTCAGGACTCTGTGAAGGTGGGGGAGCAGTTCTCTGCACAGTCTAATACAGTCTAATGAGGGAGGCCTGAGGGGCATGGAGGTGGGCGCTGCCCTCCCCCATGCAGACAGCAGTGACTCCTGAGTGGGGCGTGCCTCATGCACCTCCACTGTGAAGGCAGCTGCCTGAGCGAGGCTGATCTCGATAGTGACAAAATGAGATGCTTATACAAATGCATATATTGTCTAGAAACCAAGCTAATATAAGGGCCGAAACAAAATTCTGCTTTTACATACCATTGCTTTAGGAGAGTTAAGAATGACAAAAAGCCCGGTATATAATTTTGAAATCAAGTATCGCAGCTTTTTTAAATTTGACTCCATGTATATTTGTGGTGGAATCTGCCATTATTAAAATAATTTGGGGGGTGGATTTTTGGGCCACACCCAGTATTTCTCAAGGGATTACTTCTGGTTCTGCATTCAGGAATTACTCCTCTTAGGTTCAGGGGAATCACCTGGGATGTTAGGAATCAAAACAGGGTTGGCTGTGCGCCAAGCAAAACACCCTACTGGTCATGCAATTACTTTGAAACATAAAGATATGTTCTTATCTTGTGCTTTGGTCCACAAGAGTCATTGAACTTAAACAAAAGGGGGCATGTGATGGTAGGGGCAGTTAAGAGTCCAGATTCCTAAGTTTTTCTTACCTTTAAACTTTGTATTCATTATTATTAGTCTTCTAAGAATAGGTAACTAGGCACATTAAAGAATTGTAGCAATTCAATCATTTGTGGATGTAAAGACACTTTTACCGTTACAGATAATTTTATGGCTAAAGTCCATTGCTTAATTCTTTGAGTGTATTCAGGAGATATAAATATTTCCAGACAGCACTCAATGAGTTTCTCGGAAATACAAGGCTGATATATGGAGCATCTGCTACTAATAAGCCACATCTCCGCCTCCCCTTCTGCCTGTGGCCTCAGGAAAAGATAGATGAGACAGAGGTCTTCCCTTTCCTCAGAGTAGGGGCCACTCAGTTTCTGGTTTGCTGAACAACAGCAGAAGACAGTAGTCCAGCTGGCGGTGGGTAGAGCATTTTTTTTACTCTGAGCTCCTCTTGGGACCTGGATTAAAACAGAAGTGCAAAGGTAAAGGCTGGTTTCTGCAACAGCAGTGAACTATGCTTGAGCTGAAAGGAAAGGCAGTATGCTATGGTAAAATAAGTCCTGGATCAAATGATAGGAGGGTGGAGAGGGAGGGATGTGGTATATGCTCACACTGGACTATGGCTCAGCAATACAGAAAGATGAATCTTGCTATTGCCACAGCATGAATGGAATTGAAATGGTATGAACAAAAGTGAGACATGAAGGGAAGAAAAGTATTGCATGATCTCATTCATTAGTGGGCTATTGAGGGAAAAAAGAGCACAGATTATTCAAAATTAATCCTTGGGTTCCATTCTCAGAATTGAAGCTGACAGTCGGAGGTTATAGGGTACACAAAGGGAAGATGGGTTCAGTGATGTTGAAGAATATTGCCACTTTGGAGCTGGACATATTATGTCATCTTATTTTCAAAAAGAAATGAAATTCATATACCATCAATAAACTAGTTGTTACATAAGCCAACAGATGACCTGCTAGGGATAGCAGCAACATCATGTTGGGCAAATATATTTTCTTTCTTTCTCCATTGCACTCACCAATCATCTAGAAACCATTAGGCAGTCTCTTTATAGTCCCTCTAGCTTTTGAAAATGCATTCCTTTAATCTTTCTTTACTTTATAATAAGATATTGACTATGATAGAGTTATAATAGAAATATTGTGACAGTATAAGGCAGTGATTACTATTTTCTCTTAGTGATTATTTTCATGAGCTCGTACTCATTGACAAACTGTCCTTCATAGTGAGGTCATTCAAAACTTTCATGGCCTAGCTACTATGGGAGAAGTCAAGCATGTTTTCATTTATTTATCACCTGCTTTTACCTCCTGTCTCTTTTGTTTTCTTTCTCTATCCATAATAGTATAAATACTTTAAGAAAAAATATAAAACACATGTGCAACATCATGCAATATCTTCAGAAAAGTAGACTGAGGAGTGAATTCATAGGAACATGGGAGGTAACCTAACCCAGACATTTTAACTGAGCTCTAAATCTCCACTCAACATTTTATTGTGGGGCCATTCACTGCTTCATAAGGCTTATTATTTTTATTATTTGTAAAGTATTAGTAAGTCATATTGGATGAAGGTAAATTATCACTAGTAGATAATACATTAATTTTCCTAATGATATCTCTTTTCTGTTCTCTCACCTATTTCTAATAAATACAGTGTGTGCATCATTTGTGTTTTTACACTCCAAAATTATTGGATAGAATATACTTAGTTGATCGCTTTGCTTGAATATTAAAGTAATTCCACGACAAAGTGTTATTGATCACAATGTCTCATTATATTTCTTGTGTTGTTTTACGTGTGTGTGTGTTTCCTCTATTACTAGCTATGACAAATGTCAAATCCACTGCCCTATGTCTGTCTATTTCATTATGCTTCTAAGAATCAATGCAATAAATGTAACATTATTTGTCAAAATAAAACACATAAAAATGTATCTGTCCATTAATTTTAATTAATTGATTTTTTGCTATTTCTGGGAGTCCACACCCAGCTATGTTCAAGGGTTACTCCTGGTTTTGTGCTCAGGAATCACTCCTGGTACTGCGTGGGGACCATATGGGATGCCGGGGATCAAACCGGGTCGGCTGCAAGCAAGGCAAATGCCCTGCTCGCTGGACTAATCTCTCCAGCCCCAATTTTTAATTTATTTTTATTTCATCCAACCTAGAGGTAAAAATTTTTTAAAATGATTTCTAATTTAGTCTGAAAAAGAAAATGTAAAAGTAGTTGTTTTGAAGGAAAAGGGAGTTGCATAAACAGTAATGTCTATATTGTTTTTTTTTTATTAAATAGAGGAAAAAGGGGGGGGGGAGCGACTAATTTTTTTTTAAAATAAAAAAAAATTGAGACCCTAAGATGTATAAATTGAGGCTTTATCATAATTAAAAGAATATGTATGGTGGTATATTTCTTTAACATTGAGGGAAGAGTGGAGATGGACCTCTTGATTGCAGTCAAACAGCACAAGGTTTCAAAGAACTGAAGACAACAATCGAGCTTCCTGAGGATTAATGACATAGATAAGGTATTTAAGTTGCTTTTTTGTATTTTGATTTTTAAAGGGTTATAATACTGCATTATTTTTAAATAATCAATAGTTCTTGACAAAATAATAGTCATAAGTAGAGAGATTCAGAATAAAAAGATCTCATAATAAGTGTATGACAACTCTCAGCACCGGGTACCTATTAACATTGCTGTCTAATTCTAAGGTAGCAAAGAATCTGTTAAAAAGCCTTACTTTTCTCCTGAATACATTCAGTATTTGTAAGTATAGCACATATTCCCCACAAATCTCAAAAACATTCTGCTATTCTGTCTCAAAGAGTCTGACAAGGACTTCAACACCTACTTTGCAGGTGTGCTGGGCTACCACATTTTTTGTCTTTGCTTTTTTTCTGCTTAGGATGCTATAGATAACATTTTATGACTCCTGGAAATTTATATTTATTAATTACCCATGTTATTTTTAACTGATTGTGCCTGGGACTTTGCACAGAAAGAATTCTAAAACCCAGCTCATGGACGTCCCCAAATGCTTCTTAACTGAGTTGTATGGTCAAAGGATTCTGCTAGGCCTATAAAGACCTGCAGAAGCAAAATCAGAGAGAAAAAAGAAAACTCTAACGTGACAGAAAATTATTATAGGTCAGAGCACTCAGACTAAGACGGGAAGCAAAAAAAAAAGACGACATCTGCCCCTTCAGACAGACTTCCCATGTACTCTCTGGAAGCAACCCAAGTTGTCTTTTGCATTGTAAGTTTGGCTGAATCCCAAACTTTAGAGAATCAAATATTTATCTTTACACACACGAGCAGTCAATGATTCATGACCTACTATTTGTATCATTGTTAAAATGGAACTATAGTAGACATCCAATTGCATCTGAATGTTTGCATTGCACATCGCCGTCCTCTACAGCTTCTCTCTGGGTACCCCACTTACCTAGGGAGTCAGGTTTGCAATTCACCTCAAACTGAGCTCATTCACCCATCCACAGTCCCTGCAACAGATTTTTAAGGTCTCCGTAATATGCACATTTGCAATATAGAGCCATGCCTGTCTCAGAAAACAGAAATATAAGTTCTGTGCACAAAGGGTTCGAACACAGTCGATATTTTATCATATTGTTGAGTTTTCAGCAAAACTCATTCATCTCCTAGTGACATATTATTTCTTTGGATATGAAGATATTTCTGTTTATTTCAAGCAAATTTTGGACTTTATGTAAGGTTAATGAACCACCCTACTTGGCTTATTATGACTAGAATATATAGTTTATCTTCAGGAGATGACTTTGTGGTTCTGAGTTATTTTCTGTATCTCATTGCCACTGAAATTTAGAGTTCAAACATTGCTTAACATCTACTGATATATCATTAAGTGAGCATCTGAACTTGACTTCTGTCATCAAGTCTCTGGGAAGGGGTGAACATGCAGGACGAACTTTCGTCTGCAGTTCAGAACTCCACTGAGGAGGGTGATACTTGGGTCAGGAAAGAAGGCTTCCTACGATGTTCTGTTCAAAGATGTTGTCATCTGCCTTTTGATCATGAAATGTAAATACAGTAGACGTCCAATTACATCTGAATGTTTGCATTGCACATCGCCGTCCGCTGCAGCTTCTCTCTGAGTAGCTCCACTTACTGTAGAACATGCAGAACAACTTTCCTCTGCAGTTCAGCAACTCCACTGGGTAGGAGGTTTAGGAGTGGTTTTTTTTATCTTGAGCAAAATTTGCACTTGAAACCAATCCTGCTTCCTTAATCATTCTGGGAAAAGAAGGGACCAGGTAAAGGTAAGCTAAAATCATGATTTGGGACTGCAGTGCCGCCATACTGTTCACACGCTACTGAGGCAAGTGTAGCCAGAAATGCCATCTCTGCCAGCGTTATAGATAAATTTCTTTTTTTTTTTTTTTTTTTGGCTTTTTTTTTTTTTGGTCACAACTGGCGATGGTCAGGGGGTTACGCCTGCTTTTCGCTCAGGAATTACTCCTTGTGGAGCTTGGGTGACATTATGGGATGCCAGGGATGGAACCGGGTCGACCGCATCGCGGCAAATGCCCTACCGCTGTGCTATGGCTCGGCCCCTAGATAAATTTCTTGAAAAGCTGAGCCGATACTAGTCTACATCATGGTCAGCAGTAGTCTAATATTTATCTCTAATGGGTAGTTTTTCCTTGGAGAATTATTTATGCAGCTGGGAAAGTAGACAAAACAAATAGAATATGCTCTTCCTTTATTATAATTGAAAGTTCACTTTCAGTAAAATAATAACAGAGATGAAGAAAAATGAAGGCATATGCAGGAACGGATATAAATGGAAGGAAAACATCATTATCACCCTTGACCTCGGAAGCAGAGAGAGGAGGACGATGGCTCTTATATTTTTTTCTCTGGTTTTGGGCTCCTCCTGACTCTGCCCTCAGGAGTACTCCTGTTACTCTGGTGTTCCTCTCCGAGGACCACATGGGCTGCTGGGGATCAGCTCTGGGTTGGGCGTATGTGCAAAAGCAAGCACTGGCCCCACTGTACTGTGTCTCCAGCCCTGAGCCACGCCTCTTCTTTTTATCTCCTTCTTGTGTTTTCTTACTAATGTGTCTCAGTTGCTAATCCTGGTTTATTGTTCTTCAAGCACCAACACTTTGTTCCTGACAACTGGCAAGCTTCAGAAGCATTCAGTTCTAGTCGACATACCCTGTCCTCTGCCTGCTGTACACTGACAAACAATAAAGTCCTGTCAGTTGTTAGTGAATAATCTTGCCTTTTACTTCCACATTTTGCTTACGAAAAAAATGTATTTTTACAGTATTACATCCTAGTTATTAAGAGTTTTCTATAGCATGTACATTTCACTAAAATCTTGACGTTTCCATGTTAAGGATGTTGTCTTTGGCTATGAATCAGAAAGCCAAAAGGCGAGAGACAAGTTGTACCAACAAAGCTAGCAGCTGAGATACCAAGCAGATTGTCTATCATCAATAAAGAACCAACCAAATAGGCTGGATGGCTCTAATAATCCGTATGTCATCCTACCACCAATATCAAAGAGTTAGACTGCAGCACAGTATAATTATTACATTATTAACTATAATTATATACCCGATTATATAAACCATATAATTATTATATATTAACATGTAATCATTAATAAATTAACTATATAAAATATATTTTAATGTTGAAAGTAATTATGGAGTCTCCTATATGTTGATCAAATCAGATGATGCTAATGTACGTTGGTGAGGGAAAGTACACACACTAGTTGTAGATTTGTTTTTGTTATGCTCTATCCATGAAACTCGATTGATAAGAGTATTGTCTATCGTTCTGCCTTTAAAAATAGAGAGTAGGTGGGGAGTTAAAAAACCATAAAGCTAAAAAAAGTGATTCAAATGATTCTTCTTTTATGCATATTTTGTCCAATCATATTCTATTTAATTTTATTTATTTATATAAGGAAAACTAGCTTTTTATAATTAGTGAGTCTATAATTTCATCTTCCAAGTTTACTTTTACCCATTCGAAATAATTCACATAATCCTATATGTGGCAGAAAAGAAAATCCTCACAAAGTAAATCACAAAGAACTGTGATTTATATACCCAGTGATAGTTGAGTTTTAGGCATATCATATTTTAAAATGAATCTCACCACCAGTGTTCCCATATTCCAACCCCACCTCCAACCCCTTCCCCAACCCCACCTGTCAACTTAGCCATATTATAACACATGTTCCTATATTCCTACCCCACTTCCAACCTTTTCCCCCATCCCCACCTGTCAACTTGAAAGCCAAATTATAATATATTATATCATATATTATAAAGCCATATTGGGTAGAAGCTTAGATCTCATGTTTCCAATGCTGCTGACTTTTTGTTGTGGATATGTGAGTACATCACTCACCCATACCATTGATATAACAGAAACCCTGCTACTGTTAATCCACTAATTTTAGTCATCTTCTTCTCCCTTGATTTCTTTCTTTCTCTCTTTTCTCCTCTCTAAACACCACAACCAAAGGTGATTTAGGTATCCTCTTCTACTACAGTAATTTCCTCAACCAGTATTTTATACATACCACAAATAAGTGATATTGTTTTATGTTTGTATTTCTTCTTCTAACTTGCTTCAATCAACATGCTATTTTCCTATTCCAACCAGGTTGCAACAAATTGCACGGTTTTGTTGTTCCTTGAAAGTGCATAGTATTCCTTAAATGATATTTCTAAGAACTGTCTCCTACTTGACAGGAGTTCAACACTAGAACTAGAAACAGAATACCTAGTGGTGGAATTTTATCTCATTAAATTTGAGCTTCTTTTTTAGAGTTCAAGACATCTCATTTCCTCTTGAGTAGTTCAGAGGGAAAGGTCTGAGTAAGTGTTTCAGACTTCTGAAACAAGTCCATGGGATTACAAACTGGATACAAATTCAGTAGTAAGAATGCCTGGGATACAATCTTAGGAATTGGGGCGAGTCTGTAAAGAACTAGAGAAAGAGAAAATAGGGTCCTGCTTACTGAAGACAAAGGACATTTTAAGAATATTTTCAAGGTATTTCCAAGATTCATATAATTTGCTCTAGCCACATAAAATAAAATTGACCTATAAAATACTTTTTAATTAACTCTTTATAGAATAGAAATTTTGTGTTTTAAGCAAATGTCACAGCCTCCCTTTTAAAAACAGTTTAGTCATTTTTGTTTTAAGGCCAAACCTAGTGGTGCTCAGGGGACCAGAATCTTGTATTTAATATCATCTAACTTTCTGGTCTATATTTTCTAAAGTAGTGAATGGACACTTTAATAATGGCAAATCATCCAACAAGATTATAATAAATCAAATTAGATAATGTAGAGTGGAATGCATTTTGATATTTGCATGTACCAGTGCTGGGATATATTTATTGCCAACAATGAATTTCTCAAGCTCAGGGGCGTTTCTTACAGCACTGGTACTTAATAAATGTTTGCCTAATTAGTAAATGGAATTAGGAAACATCCACTCAGTCTAATTTCAAAATGTACAATGTATGCATAAAATGCTTACATTTTCTAACTATATGAACAAATCAAAAGATAAGAAAAACTGGCTTTTATAACTAGAGAGTCTATAATTTCATCTTCTATCCATTCCAAATAATTCCAAAAAAACCCAATTTTACTATTTCCCATTCCAAATGGGCAATACTGAATTATGGGAATGTAAGAAAACAATTCACATATCCTATATGTGACAAAAAAGAAAATCCTCAAGTAATCCTCCACAATAAAATATTAATTATTTAGAAATATAGTAAACTTAGTTAAGATGTTAACTTCTCTAAAATTAAATTGTACAAATTAAAATGCTACTCTAAATCAGTAGAGCATTCAAATTTTATTCATTATACTTTTCTTAAACTTTTATGATTAACTTTTGCAAATTTACTGGAAATATCTTTGATGAGTATCTCTAGTATAGCTATATATTTTTTAAAATCTGTATTTATTTATTTTGTTTAATGTTGCAGTACACTGTAGCCCAGAGCCTCTGCATTTTGTCTGGAGTTACCTCCAGCAGGCCACTTTGTAGATAAGGAGTGGAAAATAGTTTGATATATGGCAGTATATCTTACCGTATATTCTATGTTAGCTGGTATAAATATTTTCTCTCATGCTACCACAATCATCGTGGAACAAGATAGATCTTTACAAGTATATTTACCTGGCCACATTGGATCTCTAAGTAATTGGGTCAGAGAGAAACGTTGTTTGCCTCCAAGCAGCACGCATGACCCTCTGATAAGTCTAAAGACTAATATACCAAACAATATAAAGTAAAGATGAGAACCTTGTGAAAGCTTGGAGAAATATATGCCTGGCTGTAAAATACCATTGGTACAGATGCATGCCTTTGTATTCTGAGATACAGTTCACCTCAGATCCTCTGCCCCAATCTACCAAGGGCCAGCAGCCTTGACTGGACAATATTAACATTTCAATGGGGCTAGGTGAGGTCCTGGGAGAAGTTACCTGAGGGGATTGACCCTAACTTTTTTCCATTAATGTGGGCAGTCTGAACTGAAAAGTTATAAAAACTGTAGTTGTTTGCCTTTTGGCTTTTTGCCTTCTCCCTCTGCTCTCCTCCTCTCTGTTCTCTTCCCTGTGGGGACTTAGCACTTGGTAGAGGCCATCTTGGCCTAGGATTCCAAACCTACACATGGATGAGGCCCATCAGGAACCTAAAGTCTGGGCTTTTCCTGTTACTAAATTGTATACCAGAACAAGTGTGAGTAAGGTCTTTTGAAACTTTGCTGGATTCTCACATCTTTCTCTGTCCACTGACCACTGATCCCCTGGGGCAGTATGAGATTCCTGACTCTGCTCCCAGATTTTGTTGGGGCACCCAGCATACCCTGACTGCTTACTTCTCTAACAAATAATGTAAAAGAGAAGTCATAACAGTTGACTTTTTAATAGTCTACCTTAATTCTAGAATTTTCCATTTTACATCACAAGACAAGGTTATTAAAAATATTTGTTTGTTCAAGAAGCCCATGAATGAATAGAAAAATAAAGTTAAAAGACCTTGAATTAATTTATGTCTCCCTATTTATCAAAGCTTCTATAAGCAATAAAACTAACATGATATATGGTGACATTTATGTTTCAACAGGGCATTTTTAAATTATAGATAAATAAAGAGATACTGAAAAATTGTGAGAGGCGAATGCTCATTACTTTGCTTACTCACTTCTTCCAGTTATGAAACTCAAAAGAACTCAAGAATTCATGTCCATACATTGCCTCGGGTGACATCTAAAGCATGTTGGTTTTTGCTAAAATAGTTCACCTCTTTTTGACATGTGAGGATCAAGTTTTAAGGCCTTTTAATTTTTAAGATTTAGGATCAGGTCCAGTAAACATAACACCATCTGACAACATAAAGTCTTTAAAAGATTCTCTGTTTTTTTCAGAATGAGAAGCATGCCATAGGTTAGCAATTTGCCTGTCAGGAAATTCTAGGTGAGCTCTCCGCCTATTTGAATAACCTTCAAATAATTTAGAAAGGTATTACATACCTTTTCATTTATCTCTGATAAAAAGAAAAAAACAAAATTCTTTAAGGTATTTAATTTGAAAATAATGTGTTATTCTGTGGGGGAGTGTTGAAATTTTATATCCTCTAATTAATTTTACTCCAGGTCATCCTGGTAAAGCACTAAGGCTAAAATCTTTAGACTGATGGAAATTATTAATCATTTGATTTGTGTTTCTTACACCTGAAAAAAATGACTTTTAAAAAGAATTTTCTCCTGATCACAAGCAATAAAATATCACTTATATCACTTGTCTTCCCATTGTTCATCTATTTACTCAAGCGAGCACCAGTAACATATTCATATGTCCTGTCACATGCTAGTGTAGCCCAAGGGCAACTGCTTGCTCCAGCAACAAGAAGCGCCTCAAACCATTCCTTCAGGTCATGGGAATGAGGTCTATAATTGTTACTGGTTTTTGGCATACTAAATATGGCATGGGTAGCTTGCCAGGCTCTGCCATGTGGGGTGGTAGACTTTTGGTAGTAAGTTCTCAGTTTGTGCATTTACTGATGAACCACAACAGGGAGAATTGAACCAGAGACACAGATACATGTGGCAGAGCTGTACTGGCTCTTCCTGTACTTGCAGATCATGAGGCATCTGGGAGGAAAGGCAAATTCTAGCCCTGTCCTGCCATCCCAATAGTACCTTGCAAGAAATCAGAGGAATCCCCACACCATGAGGGCCATCATTTTAAACATCCAGATTCTACAGCTCGTCCGAACTCCACCTAAGAGAAAAGCCAATCTTTCCCTGTTGCGGTTAATCAGTAAATGCACAAACTGAGAGTCTACTACCAGAGTATACCACCCACGGCAGAGCCTGGCCAGTTACCATGTCATATTTGATATGCCAAAAAAACAGTAACAATCATAGACCTCATTCTGATGACCTGAAGGAAGTTTGAGGTTCTTTTGTTCCTGGAGTGAGTAGATGCCCTTGGGCTATACTAGCACCTGACAGAACATAAGAAGATGCTACTGTTGGCTGCTCAAGCAAATTGATGAACAATGGGAAAACAAGTGAGGTGATAATAGTGAATGTATTTTCAAAATAACTATTGAACCAACATTGGTTATAGCATCATTATCACTTGTATCACTTGTCTTCCCATTGTTTATTGATTTGCTCTAGCAGGCACCAGCAACATATTCATATGTCCTGTCACATGCTAGTGTAGCCCAAGCGCAACTGCTTGCTCCAGGAACACAAAGACCTCAAACCATTCCTTTAGGTCATGGGAATGAGGTCTATAATTGTTACTGGTTTTAGGCATATCAAATATGACACGGATAGCTTGCCAGGCTCTACCCTGTGGGTGGGATACTCTTGTAGTAGACTCTTATCTCGTGTGTATATTGATGAACTGTGTTGCTGCTTTGTGGCCTTGTGAAACAGGGAAAGATCAGCTTCTCTGATGGGTGGAGCTCTGACGAATTGTGGAGTCTGGATGTTGAAAATGGCCACCCTCAAAGTGGGGTTCGTCTGGTATCATTACAGATGCAATAAATCAGGATAGAAATATAAATTAACATTGGCATATATTATTTTAGGTTTAGCACTTACAACCTGATTATAAACAATTTTACTCTATACCCATCACAATTTCCATTTACTTTTTCTCACTAATTTGATATTAGAACTTTTGTCTTTAATGCCTAAATATTTTTCTTGACTTATTCATTAGTTTTGTTTTTCTAAGTATCAGTTTTGAGTAAACTTACAGTGTCGCAGTATTTTATTT
The DNA here is from genome assembly GCA_021461705.1 of Cryptotis parvus. NCBI lineage: Eukaryota > Metazoa > Chordata > Mammalia > Eulipotyphla > Soricidae > Cryptotis > Cryptotis parvus. The sequence goes on from JAJIBD010035003.1 coordinate 14,271, forward strand.
GAATTACTTTAGTGCGAATTATAGACCTCATTCCCATGATGAAGGAATGGTTTGAGGCTCTTCGTGTTCCTGGAGTGAGCAGATGCCTTTGGGCTATGCTGCATGCAACAGAAAGTATGGAGATGTTACTAGTGCCTTCTCTAGAAAATGGATGAACAACAGGAAGATAAAGGATAAGTGATAAGTGATACTTTAGTACACAATATCCTGAAGGTCTTTACACATTGTGCAAATGGTAAGATTTATTGCAGTGGGCGAAAGGGATTATAGTTCAGTAACATTCCACTCTGTGTGTATATGTATATACATATCCACATATATATGCATATATATTAGTATATACACTACATGAAGATATATTTATATATAGTGTATATATATGTACACATATACATTATGTATGCATATATATGTGCATATGTTAACATAAGATAAACATATCTTTGAATTGGTGTTCTTGTGTGCTTCATTATGTGCTATACTTGAGATACCTAGATTATTTAAAAAATTATCAAATCACCTTTAGATAAAGAGTTATTTAAAAAATCATTAAATCACCTTTAGATAAAGAGTTACAAAGTTGTCTGTGGTTCAGTTTTTAGTCAAATAGTGTTCTAAAAGCCAAATCTTTACCAGTGTACAATTCCCACCACCAAGATCCCCAATTTTACACATTTCTTTTCTTTACAAGCGCACCCCCAGTCTGCTTCTACAGCAGACACTTCTCAGTATCTCTCTCTCTTCTCTCTGCCTTTTCTTTCTCTCCTCTCTCTAGCTCTCTATCTCCTTTTGATCATTTTTGGTTTGTGGAACATGCACTGCAAAGTTAACCCATTTTTCCACTTTTAGCATTCAATTATTGGCCAAAATATATCATTTCCAACTCCTATTGTCGTATTAGTACCTTTTCTATCCTAACTTCCCTCTCTCATTCCCCCCAACTTGTGACAAATTTCCAACCATAGAGCAGTCCTCCAGGCCTTCATTTCTATTGTCCATGGGTAGTAGTCTCATACTGTGTTTCTTTATAACACAAAAGTGAATGCAATCATTCTATACTTCCACCACAGTTCTATATTTCTTTATTTCATAGCACAGTTTTATTTTTTTCATTTTATTTAAACATCATGAGATAGACATTTCGATAATTTAAAAAAATACATAATTTTAGTTTTGTTTCATGCCTGTCTTTTGATCAGGGTTAATCCTGACTCTATGGTAAAACATTGCACTTTGCATTGTTTAGGAGAACATATTGCATCAGTGATCAAATCTAGGCTTCCCACACATAAAAGTATGGATTCAACCCAAAGAATGATTGCTTTAATTCAGAAATTTACTGAATTTTAAAAAATTCCATACAATTCTTTGCATAATAATTGTAACAATATACATTGCTACAGAAGTTTTGTTTAATAAATAGGAGGGATAATTATTGATAATTGAGGGGTTGGATTTAAGTCATGCATAGCAGTTCTCAGCAGTTATTCCTGGCTCTGTGCTCAGAAGTAATACATAGTGCTGGGGGTACCATATGTTTTTCTGGGGTGTTGGGTGACATTCCCTATAGATCTGTAGACTCTGGCTACAATTAACTTATGTTAAGAGTTACTCCCTGCCTTTACAAAAAATCTGGAGCAGACAAAATGGGAGCTTGGGCAGATTTGGATTGATTTCATAATTCAAGATGGTAAAAATATTATTATGAATCTTGCTTGCTCCAGTTCAATACTCTTCCTACTCTCACCAGTCCCCATGAGGGACAGACATGTAAATATTCCAAGAGTAATTGGCCACATTGGATCAACCATAATATAATCAGTTCTAGTTCAAAGAGATATGCCAGTGTGAATCCAGGCAAACTGATATGTCTCTGATTCTAAAGGCAATGTCAAAGTGAATTATTCTGACCAATTTTGGAACTTAGTGGGATCTAGAGTTTGGAATCAGCTGGCTATATATTTATGGTAAGAAGTATTAAAGTTCTTTCCAACTTCCCTTACGGTACTTGTTGACTATCGGCTCGGCATTGTTTAGATGGAGTTTACCACCGCTTTGGGCTGCAAATGCTCAGGGGTTACTCCTGGCTCTGCCTCAGGAATTACCCTGGCGGTGCTCGGGGACCATATGGGATGCCAGGGATTGGACCGGGCTGGCAGGCCGCCGTGGCAAGGCAAACGCCCTACCCGCTGGGCTACCGCTCCGGCCCCCAATGGTGTATATATTTTAAAGCAAGGTTTTATATATATGGAGAGATCAAACAGAGAGAGAGAGAGAGGGAGAGAGAGAGAGAGATAGAGACCGAGAGAACAGAGAGACAGAACAGAGAGAGAAAAGAGAGAGAACAGAAAACAGAGACAGAGAGACAGAGAGACAGAGAGAGAAAGGAGAGAGACAGAGAGACAGAGAGAGAGCAGAGAGAAAGAAGAGAGACAGAGAGAACAGAGAGACAGAGACAGAGAGACAGAGACAGAAGAGATAGAGACAGAAGAGACAGAGAGAGTCAAAGAGACAGAGACAGAGAGACAGGAGAGAGTCAAAGAGACAGAGACAGAGAGACAGAGACAGAGAGAGAGGAGAGAGACAGAGAGAACAGAGAGAGACAGAGAGAAAGACAGAGACAGAGAGAGAGAAGACAGACGAGAGAGAGAGAGAGAGAGCAAAGATAGACAGAGACAGAGAGACAGAGGAGACAGAGAGACAAAGAGACAGAGACAAAGAGAAAAACAGAGAGACAGACAGATACAGAGACAGGAAAAAGAACAGAGACAGAGTCAGAGAGAAAGTCAGAGAGACAGACAGAGACAAGAGGAGAGAGAGAGAGAGAGACAGAGACACAGAGACAGAGATAGAGACAAAGAGACAAGAAAGAGAAAAGAGAGAGAGAGAGAGAGCCCTGGAGGCACAGACACATACTCAGAGCCTAAAATTTACTATCCAATTTTTGAGATAATCCACCGCGCTCCTCTGTTTATTTGATATGCCAATTCAGTAACAATTCTTGGTCCTCCCTACCTAAAATGGTGGGCCTTTATGTTCCTGTACAAGCCAATTCCCTGGCTCTACTGCATGGACAGGACATATGGGATATTACTGGTGCCCGCTCTGCAATAGATGATCAACGGGAAGTCGGATCGTGATCGTAAGTATTAACTCCACTCTCTACAAATTACATTCTGAACTGCTTTCTGGTTCAGAGATGCAGTCCCTCCTCACTCTGCTAGGGAGATTATATCTCAGGGAGACAGCTCTGACATTGTAAAGCTTTTCCAAAGGGGTCATCTGATGATCTGCATTTTAATGTGGTCATTTACCTGGCTTCCTCTCTAGATAACTCATCTATACAATAAGCTGGGAGGAAGGAGAAAGGGCATTTTTGGTCATTTGGGCTCTTCATCTTCACCTTCTCCTTCTTCTTTCCTCTTATCTGTTCTTCCCCTGTTGGGCCTTAGCACATGATAGTGGCCATCTTGGCCTAGGATTCTAAACTTACACGTGGCCAGGGCCAGCTAGGAACCAAAGTCTGGGGTTATCCTATTGTTGAATTGTATACCAGAAGAAGTGTGAGTAAAGCCTTTTGAAATTCTTCTTTCGTCTTTTGTCTGCCAGTTGCTGTTCCCTTAGGGCAGAGAGGTCCCTGACCTTGCTCCCAGATTTTGTTGGGCAATTTATTCCGAGACTAGGGAATCTACACCCTACACTAGAGTACACTCTTTGGTTCGCCACATGAATTTGAAGCACCTCACCGCCCTTATTATTTCTGGACTGCAAGAGAATTATTGTTCATGGTCCATTTATCTAGTGCCTTGTCTGAAATCAAAGAACAATTGGAAGAAAGCATTGAAAGCTGACACATCTCTTCGAGATTCTTAAACTAAGCTATATGAATTACATCCAACTGTCCATAATCAAATTTTCTTTGATTCCATATCAACTGTGTGGCACTGATTGTTGAGGTTTTGATGTTTTAAGCATCAGATGCCACTGATTCCCTACAATAGGTTGTCTGTAACCAAAGTCATTCAAGAGGGCTTTTGCCTCTTACAGATTTCTGATTTCCTGCATTGAAGCTAAAATTTAAGAATATAATGAAAATGATTCCCCTTTTTATTGGGAATACCTATTTTTATAAGGTCTCCTAGGGCAGAATTTAAGTGATTGGCTTTTCCTCTAGAAAGAGCAAATCTGTATGAAAACAAACTATGCTAATCCATACTCTAAGAGCTAAGCATTCTGGACAGATAAAAATAATGTTCCTGCCAAAATGTTTTTGCAGAAAGAGTTTAAATATAAAGAGTGATATAAATGGTATTTTCTATTATTGTCTTTTCATGTCAGAGAGAACTGTAAATTATTATGAGTAAACTTAGAAGCAGACTATGCATGTATTAGGACTTTTTAAATTTAAATATCTCTCCTATTAACTTTGTGAAATTAAACAAGACAATTAAATCCATTGCTTTCCAAGCTACTCATTTTAGAATGGGGAAGTATATAAAAACTTGCCTTTTATTTTGCAGTCAGGGTTCCCTTGATGCATGGGTTAGAGGCTCTATGGCATTGGAGTAAATGTAAAAAAGCAGAGTGAGGTCCAGTGAGACAAATTTCCCTGCAAGAAACAGCCCCAGGACCATCCTTCAATCTGGACTCATGGTTTCCGGTGGCTTCTGGTGCAAGGTCAGGGGTGAATCTTTCCCTAGAAGCTTGCTCTCATTTCTCTCCAATAGAACTCAAAACAGAGTCACAAAAATGATAAAGAGGTGGGAAAATAGGTCCCAAGGGAGACTTTGAGGGAAATGAATTATTTAGCTTATAGAAAGAGTTGAGGGGTGACTTCCTAGAAGTCTTTAACTTTAAAACAGGTTAAAGGAAATGTTCCGGAGCCATACATGACATTTATGCAGTGATGGCATCCTCTGTAGGCCTCAGGAGGGTGGGAGTGCTTTTACAGAGCAGAACTAATCGTGAGTATATATCACATGCTTGGGTTCCAGCAAGACTCATCCTAGCTTAGAACACAGTCAGGAGCAGTCAGGTATTTTTCTGTTCTCTATAAAGACGTGACAATCTTGAAGCACTATATATAATAATAATTCTAATGCTTCATTCGGACAGAGGCAGCTTCCTCTTTACCATTTTAGAAACTAAATGTAGGCTTTAAAAATTATGTTTGTGTAGTAATGGCATTCATTTCTAAAGGATTGATATTTGCTTGGTGTAGAAAACTTCTAGTAATCAATATTAAAGGTTTGGACCAAGGGTAATGTATCTAGAATAAGTGTGATATGTGTTGACTTAATTGTCCTTCAGCCCAGGGCCAGGGCTGAAGGAAACTAAAAGATGTGTCTGGATACTGTTTCATGTTTTCCAGCAAGAGTTAAGAAATCAGGTTAGTCTTGTAGGAAGTCTATGATAGAGCAGCAGCGGGAGGAATGTGGAGGAATGTGTACTGAGGGGCAGCACTCTCAGGATCAGAGACCACAGGAGTATCCAAGAGAAAAGGAATGAAAATGAAAATGAAGCTAAAGTCAGAATACGATCAAAGGGTCAGTAAGAACTTAGAGAGAAAATGCATTGACTCAACTTTCTCGGTGGGTGTTTGACATTGTCCATTGCAGAACTGCACTTGATGGAGAACAATAGCAGCATGTCTGTGACTTAGAAATATGCCACATAATTGCCTGTAAATGGAAAGACTTGTTCAGAAATAAACTGGACTCAGCATATTTTTTTTTCTTTTCCTTTTTTTTTGTATCACACCCGGCAATGCGGAGGGGTTACTCCTGACTCTTTGCTCAGGTATTACTCCTGGCTGTGCTCAGTAGACCATATGGGATTCCTGGGGATCAAACCCAGGTTGGCCTCGTGCAAGGCAAACGCTCTACCCACTGTTGTATCGCCTCCGGCTCCCTCAGCATATGTTTTAATGGAATATTTTCAAAATACCTGGAGATAGACAATGCACAGTAACCTGTGCTATTATTATGTGCATTGTTTGAGAACAGAAATGATTCCATAATACTATGGTTGGTTATCTACATGTAGAAACCTCATTTATGTTTTTACTGTGTGTGTTTTTAGCACTTTTAATGTGCAATAGTACCAGACAGATGGTAAACGCTTCTGTTGTTGTCTGGTCTTTTGTTTTGGGGGGCATATCCAACATTGCTCAGGATTATTCCTGGCTCTGTGCTGATAGGCAGTGTTCCGGCACCAGTGCAATGCAGGGTCAGCCACGTACAATGCAAGTGCTGTAAGCACAGTACTATCTCTTTTCCCTAGATGTTTGATCTATACTCATTCGAGAAGAAAAACTAACACTGAGAGCTCTTCAATTCAATCTGAGAATAAAAGTATCTATTTGTACAGTTTAGAAGGCAGTGGAGGTTCAACAAGAATATGGATTTCAGATCATTTTGACTTTCAGTTAAATTTCTGTCAACATATTAGTGTGAATATGGTTATTGTTTTGACTTTTTTGTTTATCTTGGTATTACACCCTGGATGATTTAGGATAAATAAATATGCTGTGGATACACAGAACAGTGCTCTAGAACCAATCCTGACAGTGCTGGTGAACCGGAGGGTGCAGACAGTTGGACCCGGACTCCCTGCATTGAAAGCATGTGCTAACTTTAGTCTTCTCAGGGAATCACTCCTGGGCGGTGCTCGGGGACCATATGGGATGCGGGGATCGAACCAGGGCCGGCACAGGCTGACCGCGTGCAAGGCAAATGCCCTACCCGCTGGGCTATTGCTCTGGCCCCTCACATTTCTTATTTTTTTCATAAAAATTATGAATTTATTTCTCCTAAGCTTAAAAGCTGCAAGGAATGACTTGCAATAAATCAAAGATTAGGTTTACTATAAGAAGAAAAATATGTAAAATTTTCTCATACATATAATTAAAGAGCATCATTAAAGTTCCCAGATTAGGGCCGGAGCGATAGCCCAGGGGGTAGGGCATTTGCCATGCACGCGGCCTGCCTCTGCCGGTCCGGGTTCGATCCCGGCATCCCATATGGTCCCCTGAGCATCGCCAGGAGTAATTCCTGAGTGCAGATCCAGGAGAAACCCTGAGCATCTCCGGGTGTGACCCAAAAAGCAAACTAATAAAAGTTCCCAGATTATATGTTATCAGGAAATTTTCAAGTTTTTTATTTGTTCAGTACTTTTTAATATTGTGGTATATACACTCAAACTGAATAAGTGATAAACACACAGTATTTAGATTTACCTGCAGATGCATTTCCCCATTTCATGTTCATTGATCTGAAAAACATTCTTGGGCTATATAAAATTTGTTTCTGATAAAAACATTCTTTAAATTTTTGTTTTATATAAAAATATTTTTGATAAGCTATAAAGAGCTGGAATCTATATAGTATAATAAATAAAACTTATGTCTTGTGTTTTCTTTGTATAATGTCTTTTCTTGCCATTTGTAAGCATAAGACAAAATTATATTTAAAATAGTCATTTAAAAATATAAGTAATATATAAATTATTTAAAATGTAACTCATTTTTAATTTTATCAGGATAGCATCTAGCATATAGGATATTTAAAGAAATCTGAATTCACCAAGAGACGGAGACTTTGAATCTGGGAGGACTTTCTTTTCTAAGGGAAAGGTATCACTTAAGTCAGGTCCCAGGCCTGAGGCCAAAGCAGCCAGAGAAATCAAGCATTACAAACATCTGGGAGTATGCTGAGGTAACCAACTTGCTTATGAAAAACATTTTATGTTGAATTTTAATGAAGAAGGGTGTTTTTCATAAAGTCAAATCGTAAGTTCTGTGTCAGTGAATTTTAATACTTTACTGAGCATATGGAAAGTAAAGTGTGTACATGAGTCAGGAATGTGAAGCTTTTTTGCACAAGTGGAAAAGTAACTCCCAAACCATTATACTTACTGACATTCCAGGACCACTGCACAGTTAGCAGGCTAAGCTTCCAGGAATAGAGTAATTAATTTCATCTTTTTAGGCAATGTTACCAATAATGAAATTTGCTTAAAACTCTGAACCAATAGTGGATCTGGTTATAGTTTCATGATGACTTACTATTGCTGCTATTGGCATGTTCTTTGTGCGAGGCACTGTACAGAGTTGTAAGCATAAAATATAGACCGTAAAATCTTCCCTTTCTTCCTGATCAGGACAAGATATGCAATCAGTTCAGTCAAACGTGCTGGGTGATGGACACCAATGTATATAGGACGCACTAGGAGAATTAATAAGGTAGCAGAAAAGAATTTTAGGACCCTTTCTGTGTCACTGCAGTGCCTATAAACTTATGCCTTCCTTAAGAAATTAGGGAGGAGTATGATTCAGAAAGTCTGTTAGAAAGGATGCTTGTTGCTGCCTGTGTTTCCTGTAAAGTAGGAAGTTCTCCCTCTGAACTCTTAACAGTTATAAAATTACAGCTTTATTTACAGCACCAGCATGTTGCTTGACTGATGACGCATGAGCAATATACTGCTGGAGTGAGGGTTTTTCTGCCAAATAGCTTAGACACAGGTAACAGTCTAGTAGCTGGTGAACTTGGCTAGGAGAAATATCCTGAGAAGAGCAAGAGTCAAAGCGAAAGACACAGCTGTAGGAGGGCTTTTTATTGTCGCTGTTATTGTCTGTTGCTTGGTTTTTGTTATTATGCCTGTAGGCTATTACAGAATCACTGAGAACTAAATAACTGACTTCCTAGGGAATCTACTCACCTGCATTTGTTGTTGTTGCTTTTTAATTAAATATCAAAAGTGAAAACAGTTGATTTTCCCTAGTATTTGACCTGTGAAAGAGACTTTTTAAATTCTTCCATTAAAATTAGGTTACTTGTACTGAGAATGCTAATAAAGGGCATGAACTTGGGAAGAGAGGCATATCTAAGTTTAGTTCAGATTCTGCCGCCTCGCGACCTGGAAGTATTACTTACTTTTCTCACTTTCATTTTCTTTCATGTGGATGAGGTAATAGCCACCACGATGCCAAGTTATTTCAAAGTTAAAGTGAGATATTAAAAAAAAGACATAGTCTGGGCAATGAGTAGTCACTAAATAGAAGCTCATATTTGTATCATAGTAAGTGAAAACTGTATATTCCCAGCCAAAATTATGACAGTTTGTATAGACTTAGAGTTTTCAGGTCTCTGTCAACATCAGTTCACTCTTATTTATTATAAAAAATATAAAAGGTAATCAGATGGTTATGTGTTGACATCAGGTAAATGTATATACCAGTTATAAAGTCAGAACATCCTAGAACCAGGAGATCCCCCACCCCACCTTTGTAAGTGGTTTTCGGTGAAAAGGATCAGGAACCTCCTGTCACTTCTTTTGCTCTATGGCACTGTAAAATATGGAACTGCTTGCTTCTCCAGTGCTTTTCCACATCATTTACCATGAAAACACTTTGCTACAGCATTGCAGCCATTGCAGAGGAAGTGTTAACTTTCTTCATCAGTGAAATTATGAAAGGAATACTTCTCATGTTTAAGAATGTGAGAGTATGGCTCCCTGAGGAAAAGCTGACAAGACGAGAAAGGTTGTGAGTTTGTAAGTCTGGTGAAGGGCAAGTTCATCAAAAAAAAAAAAAAAAAAGACAAAACATAAGAAATAAAAAGGGACTGATGATCCTTGGAGACTTGTTATAATGTCAGAGGATCATGTATCCAAAGAAACCAGAGACAGAGCGGTAAGATTAATGTGAAACAGGAGATCGTTGCCTGAGCACTGACCAGACTTCCAGGTTTCAGACTGAACGATGGGGAAGAAACACAGTTAGACCTAAGAGAACCAGGGAGCAGAGCCCGCACATGAAGAATTTGCTTCAGAGCCAAGTTGCCTTTCACAAAAAAATGACCAAATCTGGCAGTATTCGTTTTCTCCTTTATAAAAATCTCTTATAAAATCTCCTCCTGTAGAGATGATATTCAAAGCAGAACTGTAAGTGTCATCAGAACCCCAGGCCAACACACAACATATATCACATTTGGTCGACTGGTATCTGAGAGTATGGTTTCACATATAAAGAGACAATACCATGCATTGTTGGAAAACTGGCTTCCACTTTACAAGAAATTTAGAATTGGGTGTCGTGTTTGGGTGCTCAGACAAGAACTGAGCACCTGCACCCAAAAGTGTCTATTGAGTGAACAGTATCCCAGCATCATCAGGAATCTTATTGCAGCAACAACTGCAAAATCTTTCTTCTTCTGTTTTTTTTCCATGATATTCCCTCCATGCTAGAGGCTAGGATTACTAAACGCCATTCCAGGTGCAGTATTGACATTCGTCTTTCTATCCACCATCCTGTGATATTGTGAAAGAGATCATTTCTACTCAAACACTTAAAGCCAGTGTTCTCTGTCACATTTGATGATAGGATTTCCTTTGCCTTTATTAGGTGTATATTATTCAGATGCTGTATCAAAGAGTCATTGTTTTACTGACTCAAAAAGTAAATTAAGTCTTTGAGGGGTGGATGACTTTGATAAGAAGCTCTAATTGGGGTTACACAGAGAACTGATAATTTTGCTGTGTGTTTACCTGAAGGTTTGCATACCAGGATTGCTTCAGCTAATGTGTGAGTTCAGGTGCCTATACAAGCTTCTATGTAGCTCTGCAGCTCAGAGAAGCTTTTATTCTCCCTTTGGTAAATGGGATCACAGGATGAAGTACATTGAATACAAGCCTAAGTTCTTCATAATCAACATATCTCCTGTGTGCCAAGGGGATTTCAGTCTGGATTCGGTGTCAATTGAAAATCAAACCTTCTGTTATGGAAAACAAATTGCTGACACTTAGAGAAGATTCTAATAGAAAATTCAATACTACCTAGTGTATTCAAAAGTGAGATGTCAGTCTATTCTGAAATTTGTTGGGTGGTGTCTTAGTACCAGAAATGAGTTCACTTTAGTTAAGTATATGGAATAACAAAAGATTAAAATTAGAGAAAAAAAAATGGAAACTGGCATTTAGTGTCTCCTTATAAGTAGCTTCCATACTAAGCATCTGGCATAAGGATTTATTTGATTATTTCAATAGCTGTTTGCTTTTTTTAAATTTTGTCACTGTGATTTACTATATTGTTAATAGCAGGACTTTATGCATACAATATTCCAAAATCACCTTTCACCGAGTCCTGTTCCCTCCACTATTGTCTCAACGTCACCTCTTAAACTAATTTATGTCCCTGCCATTAAATTCCCACCATGGTTAATTCAATTTTGTAAGACTTTTCAGGTTCTGTTGCTTTTGGTAATTTGTTATTCCCTAATTGTTTCTTCCCATGTATGAGAGAGATCATTTTGTACCTGTTCTTGTCCTTATGACTAACTTAGTATACAACACTCCAGTACAACAGTTCCAACAATATAGTGATAAATTGCATGATTCATTCTTTTATTATATCTTTATAATATACTATCAGAGCCTCGCAACAAGCCAGAAGACCTCCCACTCCATGAGGGCCTCCATTTTCCAAATCCGGACTTCCCCCTCGTCAGAACTCCACCCAGCAGATCAGCCTATCACAGCCCAACTCGCGAGGCCACAGCGGCCACCTGGTTCATCAATAAATGCTAGATTTAGAGATGACTAAAGAGTATGCTACCCGCACAGCAGAGCCTGGCAAGCTACCCGTGTCATATTTGATATGCCAAATACCAGTAACAATTATAAACCTCATTCCCATGACAGACATGGGGCAGAGCTGCTACTGGCTCTCACTGTGCCCAGTCGCTAATGAGGCACCCGGGAGGGATAACAGGTACTATCCCTGGCCCGAGACCCCAGCAGAGCCTCACAAAAACACCAGACGACCCCACTCCGTGAGGACCTCCATTTTCCACATCCGGACTTCCCCTCGTCAGAACTCCACCCAGCAGACCAGCCTATCACAGCCTGGCTCATCGAGATCCACCCTGCTGCAGTCTTTTTTAAACCGGCCCAGGTATGCTGAACCACAGACAGACCTGGGGTAGAGCTGCTACTGGTTCTCACAGTGCCCAGTTGCTCATCAGGCGCCTGGGAGGGATGGCAGGTTCTATCCCTGGCCCGCATCCCAGCAAATCCTCACAATAAGCCAGACGACCCCCACTCTGTGAGGACCTCCATTTTCCACATACGGACTTCCCATTGTCAGAACTCCACCCAGCAGACCAGCCTATCACAGCCCGGCTCGCGGCGCTGCAAACGGCTGCACGGTTCATCAACAAATGCTGGATTTTGAGATGACTACAAGAGTATGCTACCCGCAGGTATTATATCATGTCATCTGCAAATAATGATAGCTTGACTTCTTCCTTGTCTATCTGGATGCCCTTGATGTCCTTTTCTTCTCTGATTGCTATGGCAAGTACTTCCAGTACTATATTGAATAAAAGAGATGAGAGTGGGCAACCTTGTAGAGTGGCAGGATACAAAATCAACACCCAACAGTCGGTGGCTTTCCTATATACAAATAACGAAAGAGAAGAAAGGGATATTAAGGAAACAATTCCATTCACAATTGTGCCACAGAAAATCAAATACCTAGGAATCAACTTACCCAAGTGTGTAAAGGACCTGTACAAAGAAACCCACAAGACACTGCTCCAAGAGATAAAAGAGGACACAAGGAAATGGAAACATATTCCCCCTGCTCATGGATGGGGAGAATCAACATTGTCAAAATGGTAATAATCCCTATAGCTCTGTACAGATTCAATGCAGTTCCTATAAGGATACCCATGACATTCTTCAAAGAAATTTACCAAACACTCCTGAAATTTGTGTGGAACAATAAACCCCCAAGGATAGCTAAAGCAATCCTGGGGAAAAAAGAAGATGGAAGGCATCACCTTTCCTAACTTCAAACTGCACTACAAGGCAGTAGTAATTAAAACAGCATGGTATTGGAATAAAAACAGACCTGTGGATGTATGGAATAGAATTGAGTATCCTGACACCCAACCTCAAACACATGATCATTTAATCTTTGATAAAGGTGCAAAGAGTCTAAAATGAAGTAAGGAAAGCCTCTCCAACAAGTGGTGTTGGGAAAACTGGGCAACGGCATGTAAAAAAATGAATTTGGACCTGTGTCTAACACCATGCACAAAAATTAGATCAAAATGGATTAAAGATCTCAATATCCGACATGAATCCATAAAGTACATTGAAGAAAACATAGGAAAAACCCTCCACGACATTGAAGCTAAAGGCATCTTCAAAGGTGAAACATCACTAACAAAGCAACTAGAAGAAAAGATAAACATATGTGACTACATGAAACTAAAAAGCTTCTGCACCTCAAAAGAAACAGTGACTAAGATGCAAAAGCAGTCCACAGAATGGGAAAGAATATTCACCAATACCCATCTGATAAGGGGTTAATATCCAGGATATATCAGGTACTGGTAGAACTTTACAAGAAGAAAACAACAACTCCATCAAAAAATGGGGGAGAAATGAACAGAAACTTCAACAAGGAAGAAATTTAAATTAAGAACAAAAAAACATATGAAAAAATGCTCATCGTCACTAATCATCAGAGAGATGCAAATCAAAACAACAATGAGATACCACTTTACACCACAGAGACTGGCACATATTCAAAAGAGCAAGAACAACAAGTGCTGGCGTGGATGTGGGGAAAAGGGGACACTCATCCATTGTTGGTGGGAATGCCGGCTGGTACAGCCTTTCTGGAAAACAATATGGACATTCCTCCAAAGACTAGAAATTGAACTCCCATTTGACCCAGCCATACCACTCCTGGGAATCTACTCTGGGAAACCAAAAATACTCAGCGGAAACACCATCCCTATTTTTATGTTCATAGCAGCATTATTCACAATGCAAGAATCTGGAAGCAACCAGAGTGCCCGAAAATCGATGACTGGATAAAAAAGCTTTGGTACATCTACACAATGGAATACTATGCAGCTGTTAGGAAAAATGAAGTTATTAAATTTGCCTATAAATAGATGTACATGGAGAAGATTATGTTGAGCGAAATTAGCCAGAAGGAGAGAGACAGATACAGAATGACTGTGTTTATCTGCATAACATATATATATATATATGTACATATTATGATACTAATATCCAAGGTCAAGTGAAACATATATCAGGAGGTCTTGTCAAAGGTGGAAATTATCACAAACGTGTGGGAGTCAGAAGCTAGGTAAGACAGAAAATGGAACAGTGTGCTAACAATTGTCGAGGGTAGTAATGCCAATCTAGAACTGAGCATTAAATAGAGGCAAAAAGACACACATGATAACCCTTTAATGTATGCTCTGTAATCCATAGTCTGGAGGGAAGGAAAAGAGAAAGAGAGAGAAATGGAAAGAAATCAAGAACCTGCCATGGAGGAGGGCTGGGGGAGGGGGAGGGAACCGGTGACGTTGGTGGTGAGAGATGGGCACTGGTGGCGGGATGGGTGCTGGAACACTGTATGACCAAAACCCAAATATGAACTTTTTAATTGTATATCTTTGTAATTGTAAAAAAAAATTAAAAAAAGAAGAGTATGCTACCCGCACGGCAGAGCCTGGCAAGCTACCCGTGTCATATTTGATATGCCAGATACCATTAACAATTATAGACCTCATTCCCATGACCTGATGGAATGGTTTGAGGCTCTTTATGTTCCTGGAGCAAGTAGGTGTCCTTGGGCTCTACTTGCATGAGACAGGTGATATGGAGATGTTACTGGTGTCCGCTCAAGCAAATCGATGATGAACGGGAAGACAGTGATACAGTGATACAGTGATTCTATCAGAAAATCTTTTACTTGGTTTCAGTTTTATTCCATCGACTGATAGGTTGTCCTTACTCCACTAATGTACTGCCTTGATTACTAGAGCTTAATATTAAAATTTAAGTTTGTCCCAAAAGGCATAGGTTTTTCCAATGGATAGCATTGGCTCCTTGAAGAGTTTTATTTCTCCATATATATTATATATAGTCTCTATATATCTACATACAACATATGTATGTATGTATATATAGAGACCATATGTATTTCACCATTTTTTTATTTTTTTTTATCAAGTGATTATATATACCTCTGTGTTTATAGATGTATATTCTACATGCATACATAAATATACACACAGATATTTGCATATAAATGCTATAGTCTGTTGAATGGTAGTAAATGCTTTATCCCAGTCTCTGGGGTGCCTTTAAATTCTAGTAGTCATTTATTTTACACTGAAAAATGTTCTTAATTTCATATAATTCCATTTGTTTACCTTTGCATTAATTTGCATGGCCACTGGCATTGAATCATTAAAGATAGATACCTCTAGATTCAATGTCATAAAGAATTCCGCATATCTTTACCTCAACAAAATGCATGGATTAAGGTCAAGTATACTTAATCCATTTTTATTTTTTATTTTATGAGATAGGAGTCTCAACTCATTTATTACATGTAAATCACCAGCTTTCTCAACACCATTTATTGAAAAAAAAATTCTTTACTCCAATTCATAGATTTAGCTCTTTAGTCAAAGATTAGAAACCCATATACCTGAGGATTTTTTCTTGCGTCTCCCAATTTTTATTCCATTGACTAAGAGAGTGACCTTATTCCAGTAACTCAACACCTTGCTAACTATAACTCCATACTATAATTTAAATTTGAGAAAGAAAAAGTCATATTTCTTTCCAAAGGACTGCATTGGCTACTTGAAGAATTTTCTTTTTTAAATTTGAAAATTTTATTAATTTTATTATTATTATTATTATTATTATTATTTTAAGTATTTTATTATACCACCATGGGATACACAGTCACAAAGATACACAATTAAAAAGTTCATATTTGGGTTTTGGTCATACAGTGTTCCAGCACCGATCCCCTCCACCAGTGCCCATCTCCCACCACCAACTACCCGATTCCCTCCCCCTCCCCCAAACCTCCTCCATGGCAGGTTTCTCATATCTTTCCCTTTGTCTCTCTCTCTCTCCCTTCCTTCCCCTTCAGACTATGGACTATAGAACAAACATTAAAGAGTTGTCATGTGTAACCTTTTGCCTGTATTTAATGCTCTGTTGTAGGTTGGCACAAGTACCCTCGACAATTGTCAGCACACTGATCCATTCTCTGTCCTACCCAGCCTCTGACTCCCACACTTTTGCGACAATTTCCACCCTTGACAAGACTTAATGATACAATGATACAAGGTCATGTTTCACTTGACCTTGGATATTGGCATCACAATATGCACACACATATATATATATGCTGCCATGCAAATAAATGCAGTCATTCTCTATCTGTCTCTCTCCTTCTGGCTAATTTCACTCAACATAATCTTCTCCATGTCCATCCATTTATAGGCAAATTTTATAACTTCATTTTTCGTAACAGCTGCATAGTATTCCATTGTGCAGATATACCAAAAGCTTCTTTATCTCGTCATTGATTCTAGGGCTCTCTGGTTGTTTCCAGATACTGGCTATTGTGAATAATGCTGCTATGAACATAAAAGTAGGAATGGTATTTCTGCTGTGTATTTTTGACTTCCCAGAGTATATTCCCAGGAGTGGTATGGCTGGGTCAAATGGGAGTTCAATTTCTATTCTTTGGAGGAATGTCCATATTGTTTTTCCAGAAAGGCTGTACCAGCCAGCATTCCCACCAACAATGGATCAAAATGGATTAAAGATCAAAATGTATTAAAGATCAAAATGGATTAAAGATCTCAATATCAGACTTGAATCCATAAAGTACATTGAAGAAAATATAGGAAAAAGCCTCAGCGATATTGAAGCAAAAGGCCTCTTCAAAGGTGAAACATCACTAAAAAAGCAACTAAAAAGAAAAGATAAACATATGGGACTACATGAAACTAAAAGCTTCTACACCTCAAAAGAAACAGTGGCAAAGATACAAAGACAGTCCACAGAATGGGAAAGAATATTCACCCAATATCCATCTGATAAGGGGCTAATATCCAGGATATATCAGGCACTGGTACAACTTTACAAGAAGAAAACAAACAACCCCCATCAAAAAATGGGGAGAAGAAATGTACAGAAATTTCAACAAGGAAGAAATTTGAATGGCCAAAAAAATATTAAAAAATGCTCATCATCACTAATCAACAGAGAGATGCAAATCAAACAACAATGAGATATCATTTTACATGACAGAGACAAGCACATATTCAAAAGAGCAAAAACAACAAGTGATGGCTTGGATATGGGGAAAATTGAAGATATTTATTACTTTCTATCAATTTCAGCAGCATTTTTTGTGTTTTAGAATTTTAAAATCTCTATGCATTTTTATAGAAAATGCACTGAATATCTGTGGTGCTTTGGGTAAGATTCTCGCTTTGACAATAATAATCCTCTCATTTTATAAATAGGGATGTGCTTCCATTTTTCTTATTTTTCTTTTATTTATTTTAACATTGATTTATATTTCCCATATATAAGCCTTCCACCCTTGTTTTTGATAATCTGGTTCACAAAAACTTGATTTTGAGGCAAAATTGTGAATGGCACTTTTAATGAGTCTTTTATTTATTTTTTTAATATAGGAATTTCATCAATCTCTATGTCTTAATGTAATCTGTCACATTTCTTGCACATTTTATTTATTTTGTTTTTTAATTTAAATTTTTTATTATACACCACTAGATATACAGTTACAAAGATGTTCATAATTAGGTCTCAGTCATACAGTGTTCCGGCACCCATCCCTCCACCAGTGCCCCATTCCCACCACCATTGTCCCAACATTCCCTCCCACCCACCCCCCCAACCTGACTCTATAGCAGTCACTTCTTCTTTACCTCTCTTTCTTTCTCTCTGTCTCTCTGTTTCTGTCTCTCTATCTCTATCTCTTTCTGTCTTTCTCTCACTCTCTTTTCTCTTACCCTACAGACATTTATGGTTTATCATGTAAGTCTCTTTGTGTATATTCAATGCTGAGTTCTAGTCTGGCGTTACCATTTCCCACAATTAGTAGAACACTGGTATATATTTATATCCCATTAATGAAAGCAGTCATTCTGTATCTGTCCTTTTCCCTTGTAACTAATTTGACGCAGCATGATAGCCTCTATGCCATCCATTTGCAAGTAAATTTCATGACTTCATCTTTTCTAAAAGCTCCTTAGTATTCCATTGTGTAGATGTATCACGGAGACTCACATACATGTCTCAGGCTGCTACCGGCTCTTCCAGTGCCCAGCTGATCACGAAACACCTGGAAGGAATGGCGGGTTCTAGCCCTGGCCCACCATACCAGCAGAGTCTTGCAAGAAGCCAGAGGAACCCCCACATTATGAGGGGTCGCCATTTTCCACATCCGGACTCCCTTCTCATCAAAACTCCACCCAGCAGAAGAGCTGATCACAGCCCAGCTCATGGGCCGCAAGCGACCTTGCTGTTCAACAATAAATGCTCGAGATTAGAGGTGATTACAAGAGTATCCCACCTGCACGGCAGAGCTTGGCAAGCTACCCATGTCTTATTTGATATGCCTAATACCAGTAACAATTATAGACCTCATTCCAATGACCTGATGGAATGGTTTGAGGCTCTTCATGTTCCTGGAGCAAGCAAATGCCCTTGGGCTCTACTAGTATGTGACAGGATGTATGGAGATGTTACTGGTGCCTGCTAGAGCAAATTGATGTTTGAGGGGAAAACAAGTGATACAAGTGATAGAAGATGTACCACAGTTTCTTTATCCAATCTTCTGTTATCAGGCAATTAGGTTGTTTCCAGATTCTGGCTATCGTGAATAGATCTGCAATGAATATAGAAGTGCAGATAGTGTTTCTGCTATATGTTTTTGGGTCTCTAGGGTATATTCCTGGAGGGTATTATTGGGTCAAATGGGAGCTCAATATCTACTTTTTGTAGGACTGTCTTTATTTTTTATTTTTAGCACAACTTGATTTTCTAGCAGTGTGAGATGTTCCGGGTCTATGAAAAAATGTCCACTCTGGTCTTAGAACAGGATTTCTCCTACTAATGCAGCAGCAAGACAAACAAATATGAAGGCATTCTCATTTTTATTATGTGTTATATTTTTCAGTCTCAGTTTTCTCAACTCATAGGGAAGAGAAATAAACTCTTGGAAGTTTAGGTGGCTAAAATATTGAAAAATAAAATAAATGGTTTTGTTATAACCCAGAATTAAAAAAATACTCACGAATCTATACAGACGTGCACAAATGTTGGGGGAAACATAGAGAACAGATCAATAACTCATGCAGAAAACTTCTCAGTAATTCATGTAGATTCTCCATCCTCAACAAGACTAAACAAAACCCAACATTCCTGAATGTAAGCCTCAGAGTTATCTTCTTCCAAAGACTTTATTCAGAATAAGAGGGAATGAGTGACCTGACAGATCAGGATCCTGACCAAATGACTCCAATCAGTACGGACATGTGATATATACTTCATAGCAAACAAGTCATAAAATATACATCCTTCAAATAGTAGTCTTGAGAAAAGCAATTATTTTTTGGATTATTCCCCTAGACTGATAAAATCAATAAGAAAATTCAAATATAGAACATTCTACACGGTATCTGCTCAAGAAGCTTCACAATCATCAAGGCCATCAAAAGCAAGAAGAGTCTGAGCAACTACTAGTCAATAGTAGCCTAAAGAGACATGGAAACAAATGTAGTGTTCTAGAAAAGAAAGAAAATGCTACATAAAATATCTTAAATTTGGATCACTGCATTCTGTAACAAAAATTACAGAAAAGACCAGATTGTTTCTGTATACTGAAGTGACTGAACGAGAAATTGGGCATTTGAGGGCCTATAGAGAGCACTGAGTCCTGAGCACTTTCCAGTCAGTGGTCAGTAATCAACACTCTCTGCTAGTTACAGACCACAACCTTTAATTTTTTCTCTTATATTTTTCTCTGGGTTCTATAAACAAAGGTTATATGCCTCAGAGACACTTTAGTAAGTGGTTTCCTGGATATATTTCTCAGCACTCCCTTTGTAAGTGAGTCACTATTTACTAGCGCAGAAAATAAACTGTGTAAAAAAAGTGAAATGACCCAGAGAAATGCATACACAGTTCAAAATAGTGGAATTTTAGGGAGACTTTTGGGTTGTGGGTTGTAGTTTTCTCTACGTGTACAAACTTCTACTTTTTACATCTTCATTGTATAAACTGAATTCTTGTCCAAAGATTATATCAAGGCTGATTATAATGGACCTCAGTTAGTGACCATCTCTGCAGTTATATGTTTTTACCTCTGTGAATTAATGCACTACTTTGTTTCTTAAATGGTTTTCATGGTTCTGAAAGTTATATTAATCATTTTTAAGAGAAAGCTAAGATATTCAGGTCTAACATTTAAATAAAAGTCTAAGATTACAAGACAAACTAAAAATGAAATCATGTGAGAGAGAATACTACATAAAAAACTTAATGTAAGTTTCTGGCATTTGTAATAATGGTGAAAATATTATTATAGATTTTATATTAACCAAATAAAAATTACTTTGCATAATTCACAGTGTGATAAACCTTGGGTAGTGGCAATGAACGCAAAAGAATGCTTTTTGAAGCTCTGGATATTTTATGATTCTTAGTCTGAGTAATGATTTGTGTTAAGTTGTGAAAATTTGCAAAGTTTTATATATATATATATAATGAAATTTTTCTCTATGCATTTTATACTTCACTACATTTTTAAATCAGTGTAAAGGACTGGAATTGAATACAAATTGCTTTGTTTTAAAGGAAAGGAGGTATTTGACAAAATGTGTTTTTTCAGAGGTTAGCAAAAGACAACATCTATTGCTCTCATTACTTTCTTTTGTGTAATTCTGTTTTGGAAGACACAATAAAACATGGTGACTTATATATACCAGATCCTTCTCTGTATCTGTCTGTTTAAAATAAATATCTATGCATCTAATGGGCTGTCTTTCCTGTGTCTCACAATGAAAAGTGTGGCATTGTGCCCAGATCAGACATGCCGGATGTACATGTGTGATCATGTACATCATGATCAAGTACAGCAAAAGTGTCTTTTCTAAGCATAGAGACACTTAAAAACTGCTTGGTGCCTTGTTGTGTATTGTTCTTTCTTGTTCCTGGTCTAAGGTTGCAGCATGGGACCTGTCTCAATCTTTTCTGTTGTCCTACCCCACTCTAATCTCTATACAGTAGATCCTCATCCCAGGTCTGTGAAACATGCGGGGTTTAAATACTAACCTTATAAATTCATTGCCTAATATGGTTTATTGGCCATAGAGTTTGCCACAGTAACCCAGCGTTAGATGCCTTGCTACCTTTCTCTGCTACCTTTACATCAAGTCTAGGATGTTACTTATATTTCCAATCTACATATCATGTCAAAGATTTTAAGTCCCCCCAATTCAAGTTTTCCTGATGTTGTAGAATGGATCAGAGAACTCAAGAATCCCATTTAACTATTAGATATACTTGCATCTTTTATTATAAAGAAAATAGTTCAAGGACAGTAAGACGGAAAAGGTTCATGAATCAAGGTACCGAGCAAAGTTATGGAGTGCCCATGCCCTCTTGAGGTATATAACTCTATTCAAATCACGATATCAAATCTAAAGCTCTTTAAAATTTGTTCTGTTAAGTTTTTTTTATTAGGGATTGATTATATAGTATTCCAGCTTAAATCTCCCATCATCAATGATTAAGCTAAGCACCAGCTATTCTTTCTCTTTGGGATCTTTGGGAAAGCTTGGAAGTTTTGATCCTATAATTTAACACATGATTGTGTTTTCTGAACCAACCATCGTTGTTTGATATTTATAAAAGTGACCTAATTAATGTAACAAAACATGATTTTATCATTGTCATCATTTAAGAAAATCCAAGTATGTGTGATACATCACCCAGAATCTGTTGACAAACATCATCTATCTGTATCTACATCTATGCACATAGCTAACTTAATATCTGTATATTACTCAACTCTCAATATCACAAGAAGTAAACAATTCACTGGGAGCATAGAAGAGTACCTTCTAAAACCCACAGGCTAAATCAGCTCCAGAGGAGCCACCTGGGTTATATCTGATGCAGAAATCTCCAGGGGCAGAACAAAGAACATAAGCCCTTTAAAAGGGGCAGGTTGAGTTGCAAAGACAGGGACTTGCATATAGCATATGGGAGAGAGCAGCCTAATTACTACAAGTGATGGAAAATTCAAAGACAAGCCTGACATATCCTCCATTCTAGTGTTATTTTCATTGTGTAGACATATCATGCTCACTTCTGCCTTCAGTTTTCACACACTCTTGCTTTCTATTTGCATTAAAGGCTACCTCCTTTCTGGATTCCATTATATGCCTCTCCCCTCACTCCATATGACTCATAGACCTTCTATTACAGCCTTTGTCATCACATTGGAGTCTTAGATTACTTCTGAGGCTTAACTGGCCAGACTCCATGAAAATATAGCAAATGTTCTTTTATCTATAGAAACTTTCCTCTGGTCAAGTTTCCTCAAGTCAAATGGCAGGCATTTATTAATCCCTTGCTGAATGAATACTAAGGTTATGTTCTCCAACTATTTAATCCAAAAGCACAGTTAGTCCAAGAATAAAAATGTGTCCAACTCATCAATCTACCATGAAAATAATTATTCTTAATGGAAAGGTTGTTTATAAAAAGTCTAAGAAAATGGTAACAGCGAGATATAGCAATGGCTAACAAATATTTGTCCCACTACATGAGTTTAAATCCTGGCGCTACATTATCTCTCAAGCCTCTCCTGGCATACCCTGAAGGACCTCAAGCATCTTCAAGGTGGCCCTGGTGATCTTTAGAACACATGGTCTAAGCAGCACTACATCATGATCCTTCACATTGAAATTCCATGTTGAATAACACTAGCAGTAGCACTCAGGCATTCTGAGCACTAATTGGAAGCCCCTTCAAAAAATAAATGAGTAGGCAGTAGAGCCTCCCTGTAGCTACATAAACTATTCTACTTTGGTTTATTTTTTTCACCGCAGAGCAGGGCTCTAATTATTCATCTTACAGTCTGACAAAACCCAATTTTATTGATATTCTAGACTTTAAAGTTACTATATGTTAAATAAATACTTAACAGTCTTAGTTGCTAACATTCAACTATGCTTTGTGAATCCTTGAAATTTCCTTTTGCATTACTTTATTGCTTGAATGCATTTGAAAAGACTACTATATCCATTTAAGGAAGATTGAACAGAGCTTTAGAGTAGTCTGAATACATAAATGACTTGCTCTTTAAAATAAATATCCACTAAATATAGTAATCTGTACATTAATCTCATCAAAATGCTATTTGGAAACCACAGCTAATGAGTAGATCATTATTGTTCCCGAATAAAGAAATAATAGTTATGCTGTGAAAGAACCATTGCTCTGTATAACTATTACACTAACTATATAATCAAGAAACAAGTAAATCTTTTGGGATCTTTTATTTTAAATCTTGATTTCAAACTTAGAAGTTGAACATTACCAAATTAAAAATCAATAGCTATGGTTTGAGAACGTTTTGCAGTTGTGTTACCTTATTAATGTTTATGATATTGTGATGGACAATTAAACTGTTCTACGAGGAAACATAAAAATGACTGCATCTGGACTTCAATTAGAGTACAATAGCTAATTCTGAAATATATAATGTACATTTATTGCATTAACATTGATGGTGACAGTATTTCAGATGATCCTGGAATTAAGGAAGTATTTGGAGCAGATTTCCAAGAATTAGAGAAAAGAATTAGGTACAATTTGATTGGATAAATTTTTTTTCTCAGTGTACAACCTGAGTCCATTACAACAAGTTCATGAAGTATATACCTGTGTTAGTATACATCTTTTATTTTAATATTTAGGAAAATAGTTGTACCTCTTTGTCACGACAAGATCCTGAGTGTTTTACCATTACCTAAGTATTGTCACTCAAATCACTACTTAGAAAATTGCTACATGTTACTTGATTTCTACTTTCTACAAACAGACATAGATTTCCAGATTGGAGAAAAGCTTTAGGTGTAATTTGTTGGGGCTCAAGTTTTTTCCCTAGTCCAAATTGAGGCAATTACAACCATATTCATGAATTTTGTCTCTATCTCTCCACTGCATCAGGCATCAGGGGATTCTGTTACAATACTATTCTCAGTCATAAAATTCTTGCTACACATTTTCATGCACTGTACTCTGGGTATAGAATGTTCTTTATTTTCAAACATAGAACTCACACGTTTCTTTGTTCACAAGAAGTACTGTTTACATTTGAATCTTTCCAATGAATTCCAACTGTAGTTATTTGTTTTATATATATAAAGAAATTACCTTGATATCTTTGATGACAGTTATCATACCTGTATAAATTATAATTCAATATAAGGTGGAATAAAGTGTTTTTTTTTCAATATTTGATAATAGATGTAGCAGTTAATAGTGGTTGAAGACAAATACATTGCAATACATATTGTTCTATGTTCTCATAAGAAACAATATTGGAAGAAACTTTGACCATTGAAAAAAATACTTAAAATATTGAGTTCCTGCTGAATTAGTTCATATTGACTGAAAGTCTATTCTTCTCCCACCTCTTTTAAAGGTGTAGAAGGTACTGATGTAAGACAATGCAGTTGTATAGTTTTGATCTGTTTTAATAATGGGTGGAACTAGTTAGTGTAATTTGTAAAAAAATCAATACTTCACAATAAAGTCATTCTCTTCATATTCTTTAAATTTACACTCTCTGAATAGAATGATAAACCTCACTCCGTCTTGTTGTGGTTACCTAAATATCTCCAGTAATTTCTGTCAATCTACTAGCTTATGACTCCTGCTTTCCTCTCCTGACTATGTTCAGGTAACTTAAGTTGTAATATAAACTATCTACTTAGTTCTCTAGAGGCTTGACTTTTCTAACCACCTCTTTCTTCAGTGATTTTTTCCATACTCAGTTCAGTTCTCCACCATCATGGTTACAGTTTTACACTTACCACTGTTCCTATTCATCATCTTATTACACTTCCTTTTTTTTCCTCTACCACTCTGTACTATAGAGGATCATACAAGCACCAGTCCTCGTAAACACCCAATCTTATAGACACCAATCTTATTTAAAATATGCAGCCTGAAAGTCAGTTATAAATAAACCTGAACTGCTCTAAGAGCTACCTGTTGCTGGATACATTTACACAATTAAAATAACTTTATCTCTTTGTTTATGTATAATGTTTTCATTATTTCCTATTTCCTCTCTAAATCTACAATCCTAAATTAGATCTGACAATTATATACTTTTCGCTCTGAAGGGCTTAAAAACCTCATGATCAGTTTTAATGGAGTTCATGGCCACTACCACTATCTTTTACTTTTACTTGCCATATATTGGCTAGATTAAATTTTCTTTCAGATTGAACTTTCTCACATTTATTACCTGATGTATTTGGGGCCCGCCATTTTCCACATCCGAGTTCCTCTCATCACAACTCCACCCAGCAGACCAGACTATCACACCCCGGATCATCGACACCCACCCTGCAGCAGTTTTTTTTTTTCAATCCGTCCCAGGAATGCTGAACCAGAGACTCTCAGACATGGGGCAGAGCTGCTCCCTTGCTCTCCCTGTGCCCAGCCACTCATGAGGCACCCGGGAGGCATGGCGGGTTCTAGCCCTGGCCTGCCACCCCAGCAGAGTCTCACAACAAGCGAGACGACCCCCTTGGTCCATGGGGCCTGCCATTTTCCACATCGGACTTCCCTCTGCGTTACAACTCCACCCAGCAGACCAGACTATCCACAGCCCTGCTCGTGCGGCTGCTGAGTGGCAGCATGGTTCATCAATAAATGCTTTATTTAGAGTAGTTGTGACTACTGTATGT
>JAJIBD010035004.1:0-19779 GCA_021461705.1 Cryptotis parvus
TTATTTTTCACTTAAAAATTATGATTATTTCTCCTAACACTTAAAGCACACCCCAAGGAGCTAGGCTTTGCAATAAATCCAAAAGATTAGGGTTTATATAAGAAAATATGTAAAATTTTCTCATAACACATATAAATCAAAGAGCATCATTAAAGTTCCCCCAGACAAGGGCGGGCGACTAGCAGGGGTAGGGCATTTGCCATGCTGCAGCGGCCGCCTCTGCACCAGTCCGTGTTCGATCCCGGCATCCAGTATGGTCCCCCTGAAGGCATCGCCAGGAGTAATTCCTGATTGCAGATTCAGGGAGAAACCCTGAAACATCTCAGGTGTGGCCAAGCAAATAATAAAGAGGTGCAGATTATGTATCAGGAGAGGGTACCATGGTTTTTTTATTTGTTCAGTACTTTTAATAATGTGGTATATACACTCAAGAGCTAGACCCAGTAGTAAACACGAGTATTTAAGATTACTACCTGCAGATGCATTTCCCCATTTCATGTTCTGCTCAAGCTTATTCTTGGAATGTTATATAAAATTTGTTTCTCAGTAAAAGCTTATTTGCTTTAAGGGTTACTGTTTTGCTATAAAAATATATTTTTGATAAGCTATAAAGAGCTGGAATCTATATAGTATTATCATAATAAAACTTTATATCTTAATGTTTTCCTTATATAATCATCTTTCTTACCATTTGTAAGCATAAGACTTAAATTATATTTAAAATAATTATTTAAAAAATATAAGTAATATATAAATTATTTAAAATGTAACTCCATTTTTAATTTTATCAGGATATGCTTGTCTAACGCCTAGGATATTTAAAAAGAAATCTGAATTCACCAAGGGGCAGATGCTTTGAATCACAGGAGGAACTTTCTTTCTAAGGGGAAAGGTATGCTTTAACTCAGATCCCAGGCTGAGGCCAAACTTAACCAGAGAAATCAAGCATTACAGAAGCAAAAATCTGGGAGTATGCACAAGGGAAGTAACCCGGCTTTGCTTACTTGAAAAACATTTTATGTTGAATTTTAATGACAAGGGTGTTTTCAGCAAAATTATAAATCATAAGTTCTGTGTCAGTGAATTTTATGCACTTTGGTATATATGATAAAGTGCATATACATGCCAAGTCAGGAATGTGAAACTTTTGCACAAGTGGAAGTAACTCCCAAAATAACGTCACCATACTGACGTTTCCCAGGACCGCTGCACAGTTAGCTGAGAGGTAGCTGCA
This sequence comes from Cryptotis parvus, assembly GCA_021461705.1. NCBI lineage: Eukaryota > Metazoa > Chordata > Mammalia > Eulipotyphla > Soricidae > Cryptotis > Cryptotis parvus. Next base: position 1,235 of record JAJIBD010035004.1, read on the forward strand.
GGAATAGAGTAGTGTTTCCATCTTGTTTTAGGCAATGTTACCAATAATGAAATTTACTTGAAGCTCCCTGAGAACCAAATAAATTGGATCTGAAAGTTGCGATTTCATGATGACTTACTAGCGCTTTTTCTAATGGCATGTTCTTTGTCTGCGGTACTGATGCGAGAGTTTATGAAGCGCAAAATGGCGAACCGTAAAATCTTCCTTTATAACACCTGATCAGGACAAGATATGCAATCAGTTCGGTGAAGCATTCGCTGGGTGATGGACAATGCATATATGGGGCCTTGCTAGAAGAGGTAATAAGGTAACCGAAAGAATTTTTAGGACCCTTTCCTGTGTCACTACCGAGTTGCCTGCCAAACTTATGACTTCCTTGAAATTTAGGGGAGGGAGGGGAGTATGAGTTCCAGAAAGTCTGTTAAGAGGGATCTTATTTGCTGCCTGTGTTTTCCTGTAATAAAAAGAAGTAAGAATTTCTCCTGCAGAACTCTTAACGAAGTTATAAAATTACAAACTTTATTTTGGCTTTCCAGCATGTTTGCTTGACTGATGACGCATGAGCTCTCTTTCCACTGGGTGAGGTTTTCTGCCCAAATAGCTTAGACACTAGGTAACAGTCCTAGTAGCTGGTGAACTTGGCTGAGAGGCTATACTGAGGAAGAGCAAGGAGGTCGAAGCGAAGGAACTCACCTGCAAGCTGTAGGAGGGGCTTTTTATTTGCCGCTGTTATTACATCTGTTTGCTTGGTTTTCCAATTGATGTACCTGTAGGCTGAATACAGAATCACCTGAGAACTAAATAACTTGACTTCCTAGGAATCCACTCACCTGTATTTGTTGTTTGAGCTGGCTTTTAATTAAATATCAAAAGTGAAAACAGTTGATTTTCCTGATATTTGACCTGTGAAAGAGACTTTCCAAATTCTTCCATTAAAGAATTAGGTTGCTGCTGGGGAGTACTACAATAAAGGGCATGAACTTGGGAAGAGAGCATGTATCTAAGTTTAGTTCAAGATTCTGCGGTTCAGCCTCGCGACAAGTATTAAACTTTTCTCCTTTCTTTTCTTTCATGTGGATGAGGTAATAGCCACCAAGTACTTAAGTTATTTCAAAGTTAAAGTGAGATATTAAAAAGACAGTCTGGGCAATGAGTAGTCACTAAATAGAAGCTCATATTTGTATCATAGTAAGAGAGTGAAAACTGTATATTCTAGCCAAGAAGAATTATGACAGTTTGTATAAGACTTAGAGTTTTTCGAAGGTCTCTGTCAACATCAGTTCACTCTTATTTATTATAAAAAAATATAAAGGTAATCAGTATGGATTTGTAGCGGCTGACATCCGGTAGTATATACCAGTTATAAAAAAAGATCAAGAACATCCACAGAACCAATCCCCCACCCCACCTTTGTAAGAAATTGGTTTCAGGGTGAAAGAAAGGATCAGGGAACCTCCTGTCACTTCTTTGCTCTAGCTTTTGTAAAATATGGATTAACTTGCTTCTCCAGTGCTTTTACATCAATTACCATGAAAACACTTTGCTACAGCATTGCAGCCATTACAGAGGAAGTGTTAACTTTGCTTCATCAGTGAAATTATGAAGGAATACTTCTCATGTTTGAGAATGTGAGGGAGTAAGCGAAACCTGAGGAAACTGACAGGAGGTTGTGAGTTTGTAAGTCTGGTACAGCAGGGCAAGTTCATCAAAAAAAAAAAAAAGACAAAACATAAGAAATAAGGGGACAAATGATCCTTGGGGGCATATTATAATGTCAAGATCATGTCAAAAACCAGAGACAGAGCGGTAAAGATTAATGGAAACACGGGAGATCGTTGCCCACGGCACTGACCGAACTTCCCAGGTTTCCGGAGCTGAACGATAGGAAGAAACACAGTTGGGCCTAAAGAGAACCAGGGAGGCAGAGCCCGCACATGAATTTAGCTGAGCCAGAAGTTGCCTTTCACAAAATGACCCAAATCTGGCAGTGATGGTTTTCTCCTTTATAAAAATCTCTTATAAAATCTCTCGCACTCCTGTAGAGATGATATTCAAAGCAGAACCTTTGCCAAAGTGTCATCAGAACCCCAAGACAGCACACAACAATATCACATTTGATCTGACTGGTATCTGAGGAGTATAGTTTCACGCGCAAAGAGACACCACCTGGCATTGTTGGAAAACTGGCTTCCACTTTACAAAGAGAATTTAGAATTTAGGTGTAAGTGTTTGGGTGCTCAGACAAGAACTGAGCACCTGCACTAAGTGTCTATTGAGTGAACGTCCCAGCATCATCCAGAATCTTATTACGCTTAACAACTGCAAAATCTTTCTTCTTCTGTTTTTTCCGTGATATTCCTCCATGCTAGAGGCTAGGATTACCTAACGCCATTCAGGTGCAGTATTGACATTAGATCTATCCACCATCCTGTGATATTGTGAAAGAGATCATTTCTACTCAAACACACTTAAAAACCAAGTGTTCTCTGTGTCACATTGTTGATACAGGATTTCCTTTGCCTTTATTAGGTGTATATTATTCAGATGCTGTATCAAAGGAGTCATTGTTTTACTGACTCAAAAAGTAGAATTAAGTCTTTGAAGTGGATGACTTTGATAAGAAGCTCCTAGTGGGGTTACACAGAGGGAACTGATGGTGCTGTGTATTGAAGGTTTACGCCCACCAGGGATTGCTTCAGCTAATGTGTGAGGATTCAGGTGCCTATACAAGCTTCTATGTAGCTCTGCAGCTCAGAGAGAAGCTTTTTTATTCTCCCTTTGGTAAATGGGATCACAGGATGAAGTACATTGAATACAAGCCTAAGTTCTTCATAATCAACATATTCCTGTGTGCCAAGGGGATTTCAGTCTGGATTCCAGTGTCGGTAATTGAAAATCAAACCTTCTGGTATGGAAAACATAGTGCTGACACTTAGAAGATTCTAATAGAAAATTCAATACTACCTAGTGTATTCAAAAGTGAGATGTCAGTATATTTTGAAAGTTATTGGGTGGTGTCTGTGAAGTACCAGAAATGGAGTTCACTTTAGTTAAGTATATGGAATAACAAAAGATTAAAATTAGAGAAAAAAAAATGAAACTGGCATTTAGTGTCTCCTTATAAGTGGCTTCCATACTAAACATCTGACATAAGGATTTATTATTTCAATAGCTGTTTGCTTTTTTAAATTTTGTCACTGTGATTTACTATATTGTTAATAGCAGGACTTTAGTGCATCCAATATTCAAAATCACCTTTCACCGATCCTGTTCCCTCCACTATTGTCTCAACGTCACCTCTTAAACTAATTTATGTCCCTGCCATTAAATTCCACCATGGTTAATTCAATTTTGTAAGACTTTTCAGGTTCTGTTGGTTTGGTAATTTGTTATTCCCTATTTGTTTCTTCCCATGTATGAGAGATCATTTTGTACCTGTGCTTGTCCTTATGACTAACGTAGTATGCAGCTCTCCAGTACAACAGTTCCAACAATATAGTGATAAATTGCATGATTCATTTTCACTATTATATCTTTATAATATACTATCAAGAGCCTCATAACAAACCAGAGGACCCCCCACCCTCCAAGGGGGCCTCCATTTTTTTAAATCTGGACTTCCCCTCATCAGAACTCCACCCAGATCAGCCTATCACAGCCCACTCGCGGAAATACAGCGGCCACCTGGTTCATCAATAAATGCTGATTTTGAGATGACTACAGAGTATGCTACCCGCTAAGAGGGCCTGAAGCTACCCGTGTCATATTTGATATGCCAAATACCAGTAACAATTATAAGCCTCATTCCACGACAGACATGGGGCCAGAGCTACTACTGGCTCTCCACTGTGCCCAGTCGCTAATGAGCCACCCGGGAGGAATAACAGGTACTATCCCCGGCCCGGAGACCCCAGCCCAGAGCCCTCACCAAAGGCCAGGCGACCCCTCACTCCGTGGGACCTCCATTTTCACATCCGGACTTCCCCTCGTCGGAACTCCACCCAGCAGACCAGCCTATCACAGCCTGGCTCATCGAGATCCACCCTGCTGCAGTCTTTTTAATCCGGCCTGGGTATGCTTGAACCACTGAACAGACCTGGGGCCAGAACTACTACTGGTTCTCACAGTGCGTGGTTGCTCATCGGTGCCCGCAGAGGGATGGCAGGTTCTATCCTAGCCCGCATCCGTAAATCCTCACAATTGCCAGACGACCCCACTCTGTGAGGACCTCCATTTTCCACATGCGGACTTCCCATTGTCAGAACTCCACACGCAGCAGACCAGCCTATCACAGCCCGGCTCGTGGCTGCAAGCGGCTGCACGGTTCATCAAAAATGCTGGATTTTGAGATGAGCTACAAAGAGTATACTTACCCTTGGAAATATTATATCATGTCATCTGCAAATAATGATAGCTTAACTTCTTCCTTGTCTATCTGGATGCCCTTAATGTCCTTTTCTTTCACTAGTTGCTATGGCAGCAGTACTTCCAGTACTATATTGAATAAAAGGGATGAGAGTGGGCAACCTTGTGAGAAGTGACAGGATACAAAATCAGCTTTTGACAGTGGGGTGACTTTCCTATATACAAATACGAAAGAGAAAGAAAAGGGAATGTTAAGGGGAAGCAATTCAATTCACAATTGTGCCACAGAAAATCAAATACCTAGGAATCAGCTTGACCCAGAATTGTACAAGGACCTGTACAAAGAAGAGCCCACAAGACACTACTCCAAGAGATAAAAGAGGACACAAGAAATGGAAGCATAGACCCTACTCATGGATGGGGAAAATCAACATTGTCAAAATGGTAATAATCCTATAGCGCAGTACAGATTCAATGCAGTCCCTATAAGGATACCCACGACATTCTTCAAAGAAATTTACCAAACACTCTGAAATTTGTAGTGGACAATAAACCCCAAGGATAGCTAAAAGCAATCCTGGGGGAAAAAAGAAAGATAGGCATCACCTTTCCCTAACTTCAAACTGCACTACAAGCAGTAGTAATTAAAACAGCATGGTATTGGAATAAAAACAGACCTGTGGACCTATGGAATAGAATTGAGTATCCTGACACCCAACCTCAAATATATGATCATTTAATCTTTGGTAAAGGTGCCAGAGTCTAAAATGGAGTAAGGAAAGCCTCTCCAACAAGTGGTGTTGGGAAAACTGGAGCAGCGACATGCAAAAAATGAATTTGGACCTGTGTCTAACACCATGCACAAAAAGTCAGATCAAAATGGATTAAAGATCTCAATATCGACATAAATCCATAAAGTACATTGAAGAAAATATAGGAAAAACCCTCCCACGACATTGAAGCTTAAGGCAGCTTCAAAGGTGAAACATCACTAACAAAGCAACTAGAAGAAAAGATAAACATATGGGACTACATGAAACTAAAAAAGCTTCTGCACCTCAAAAGAAACAGTGACTAAGATACAAAGGCAGTCCACAGAATGGGAAAGAATATTCAACTAATACCCATCTGATAGGGGTTAATATCCAGGATATATCAGGTACTTGTAGAACTTTACAAGAAGAAAAAAACAACCCCATAAAAAATGTGAGAAGAAATGAACAGAAACTTCAACGAGGAAGAAATTCGAATGGCCAAAAAACATATGAAAAAATGCTCATCATCACTAATCATCAGAGAGATGCAAATCAAAACAACAATGAGATACCACTTTCCACCACAGAGACTGGCACATATTCAAAGAGCAAGAACAACAAGTGCTGGCGTGGATGTAGGGAAAAAGGGGACACTAATCCATTGTTAGGTGGGAATACCGGCTGGTACAGCCTTTCTGGAAAACAATATGGACTATCCTCCAAAGAGCCTAGAAATTGAACTCCCATTTGACCCAGCCATACCACTCTGGGAATCTACTCGAAAGCCAAAATACGCAGCGGAACACCATCCCTACTTTTATGTTCATAGCAGCATTATTCACAACCTAGAATCTGGAAGCAACCAGAGTGCCCGAAAATCGATGACTGGATAAAAAGCTTTGAAACATCTACACAATGGAATACTATGCAGCTGTTAGGAAAAATGGAAGTTATAAAATTACCTATAAATGGATGGACATGGAGAAGATTATGTTGAGCGAAAGTAGCCAGAAGGAGAGACAGATACAGACATGACTGCATTTATTGCACAATATAAATATATATGTACATATTATGATACCAATATCCAAGGTCAAGTAGAACATATATCAGGAGGTCTTGTCAAAGGTGGGAAATTATCACAAGCGTGTGGAGTCAGAGTCTAGGTAAGACAGAAAATGGAACAGGTGTGCTAACAATTGAGTCGAGAGGTAACTAATGCTTAACTTAGAACTGAGCATTAAATAGAGGCAAAAAGATACACATGACAACCCTTTAATGTATGTTCACTGGAATCCCTAATCTGGTGGGAAGGAAAAGAGGAGAGAGAAATGAAAAAGAAATAAAGAACCTACCATGGAGGAGGGCTGGGGGAGGAGGGCCGAACGGTGTTGAGTGGTGGGAGATGGGGCGCACTAAGGTAGCGGGCCGGTTGCTGTTTTTTGTTTTTTTACTTTTTATTTAATGGGGTGAGCCTTACTTGGAGGACGAGGTGCAGAACACTGTATGACCAAAAGCAAATATGAACTTTTTGATGGCATATCTTTTAATTGTGTATCTCAGGTGATATAATAAAATACTTAAATTTTGTAGGAGTTGATATTGTGTTGGGTGTCCTCACCAGAAAAATATTTATAATTTTTCCATGTTGCAGGTACTTGAAAAGACAGCCCCCGCCACCCGGGCTACCCTTCCTGTTCGGCCCCAGATCACCCTAACAAAAAAAATTTATAAAAGAAGAGTATGCTACCCGCTTGCGGCAGAGCCTAAGCAAGCTACCGTGTCGTATTTGATATACCAAGATACCAGTAACAATTATAGACCTCATTCCATGACCTGATGAAATGGTTTGAGAGCTCTTTATGTTCCTGGAGCAAGTAGGTGCCCTTGGGCTCTACTTGCACGAGACAGAGATATGGAGATGTTACTGGTCGCTCGAGCAAATCGATGATGAGCGGGAGGAACAGTGATACAGTGATACGGTGATTCATCAGAAAATCTTTTACTTGGTTCAGTTTTATTCCATCGACTGATAGGTTGTCACTTACTCGCAATGTGCTGCCTTGATTGATTACTAGAGGCTTAATATTAAAATTTAAGTTTTGTCCCAAAGGAGCATAGTTTTTCCAATGGATAGCATTGGCTCCTTGAAAGAGTTTTTATTTCTCCATATATACATATATAGTCTCTATATATCTACATACAACATATGTATGTATGTATATATAGAGACCATATGTATTCACCATATATTTTTATCAAGTGATTATATATACCTCTGTGTTTATAGATGTAATTCTACATGCATACATAAATATACACACAGATATTTGCATATAAATGCTTTATAGTCTGTTGAATGGTAGTAAATGCTTTTGCTCCCAGTCTCTGGGATTGCCTTTAAATTCTAGTAGTCATTTATTTTACACTGAAGAAATGTTCTTAATTTCATATAGTTCCATTTGTTGCTTTGCATTATTAATTTGCATATTACTGGCATTGAATCAAGTAGTATTAAAGATAGATACCTCTAGATTCAATGTCATAAAGAATTCGCATATCTTTACCTCCAACAAAATGCATGAATTAAGGTCAAGTATACTTAATCCATTTTTAATTTACTTATTGTGCATTTTTATGAGATGAGGAGTCTCGCTCATTTATTACATGTAAATCCATACCAGCTTTCCTCAACACCATTTATTAAAAAAATTCTTTTACTCAATTCACTTAGATTTAGCTCTTTAGTCAAAGATTAAGAAACCCATATACCTGAGATTTTCTTAATCAATTTTTATTCCATTGACTAAGAGAGTGACCTTATTCAGTAACTCAACACCTTGCTAACTATAACTCATATACTATAATTTAAATTTGAGAAAGAAAAAAGTCATATTTCTTTCAAAGGACTGCGTGGCTACTTGAAGAAATTTTCTAGAATTTGAAAATTTTATTAATTTATTATTATTATTATTATTATTATTATTATTATTATTTTAAGAGTATTTTTTATTAACCACCACCATGGGATACACAGTCTGAAGATACCAATTAAAAGAGTTCATATTTGGGTTTTGGTGCCACAGTGTTCCAGCACCACGATCCCTCCACCAGTGCCCATCTCCCACCCACCAACTACCCGATTCCCTCCCCCTCCCCAAACCTCTCCTGCCCAGGTTTCTCATATCTTTCCTTTGTCTCTCTCTCTCTCCTTGCCTTCAGACTATGGACTAACTAGAACAAACATTAAGAGGGGATTGTCATGTGTAGCAACCTTTGCCCTGTTTAATGCTCTGTTGTGGGTTGGCACCATTACCCTCGACAATTGTCAGCACACTGATCCATTCTCACCAATACTACCCAGCCTCCTGACTCCACACTTTTCGCGACAATTTCCACCCTTGACAAGACTTAATATTTACAATGATACAGGTCATGTTCACTTGACCTTAGTATTAACATCACAATAATACTTTTACACATATATATATATGCCATGCAAATAAATGCAGTCATTTCTCTATCTGTCTCTCTCCTTCAGCTAATTTACACTCCTTATAATGCTTCTCCATGTCCAGCATCCATTTATAGGCAAATTTTATAGCTTCATTTTTTTAACAGCTGCATAGTATTCCATTGTGCAGATATGCAAAGCTTCTTTATCTGCGTCATTGATTCTAGGGAAAAAACACTCATGATTGTTTCCAGATACTGGCTATTGTGAATAATGCTATGAACATAAAAGTAGGAATGGTATTTCTGCTGTGTATTTTTGACTTCCCAGAGTATATTCCCAGGAGTGGTATGGCTGCCAGGTCAAATGGGAGATTAATTTCTATTCTTTGGAGGGTGTCCATATTGTTTTCCAGGAAAGCAGCTGTACCCGGCCAGCATTCCCACCTAACAATGGATCAAAATGGATTAAAAGATCAAAATGTATTAAAAGATCAAAATGGATTAAAGATCTCAATATCAGACTTGAATCCATAAAGTACATTGAAGAAAAATATAGGAAGAAAGCCCTCAGCCATATTGAAGCAAAAAGGCCTCTTCAAGGTGAAACATCACTAAAAAGCAACTAAAAAGAAAAGATAAACATATGGGACTACATTGAAACTAAAAAAAGCTTTTGCACCTCAAAAAGAAACAGTGGCTAAGATACAAAAAGACAGTCCACAGAATGGGGGAAAGAATATTCACCAATATCCATCTGATAAGGGGTCAATTATCCAGGATATATCAGGCACTCGGTACAACTTTACAAGGAAAACAAACAACCCCCCATCAAAAAAATGGGGGGGAGAAGAACCGTACAGAAATTCCAGCAAAGAAGAAATTTGAATGGCCAAAAAACTTATTAAAAATGCTCATCATCACTCTATTAATCAGAGAGATGCAAATCAAACAACAATGAGATATCATTTTACATGACAGAGACAAGCACATATTTCAAAAGAGCCAAAAACAACAAGTGGGATGGCTCTTGATATGGGGGAAAATCTCTGAAGATATTTATTACTTTCTATCAATTCTCAGCAGGCATTTTTGTGTTTTTAGAATTTTAGTAAATCTCTCTATGCATTTTTATAGAAAATGTACCCTGAATATCTTAGTGGTGCTTTTGGGTAAGACTCCTCGCTTTTGACAATAACTAATCCTCCTCATTTTATAAATAGGGATGTAGCTTCCATTTTTCTTATTTTTTTTCTTTTATTTATTTTAACATTGGATTTATATTTCCCATATATAAACCTTCCACCCCTTGTTTTTGATAAGTAATCTTAGGGTTCACAAAAACTTGATTTTGAGAGCAAAAATCTGGCGAAATTTGGCACTTTTGAATGAGTCTTTTATTTTTTTAATATAGGAATTCCCTTCACTCAATATGTCTTAATGTAATCTCAAGGCTCGCATTTCTTGCACATTTTATTTATTTTTATTTTTAATTTAAATTTTTTATTACACACCACTAGAGATACAGTTTACAAAGATATACAATTTCAGGGTCTCAGTCATACAGTGTTCCAAAAAAGCACCCATCCCCTCCATCCAGTGCTCCCATTCCCACCTCCATTGTCCCAACATTTCCCTCCCACCCACCCCCAACCCTGCCTCTATAAAGGCTTCCGGCCACTTCTTCTTTACCCCTCTCTTTCTTTTCCTCTCTCTGTCTCTCTGTTTCTGTCTCTCTTATCTCTCTTTCTCTGGTCTTTCCCTCTCCCACTCTCTTTTCTCTTACCCCCTGCTGACATTTATGGTTTATCTGCTTAAGTCTCTTCTGTATATTCAATGCTGAGTTCTAGTCTGGCGTTTACGCCATTTCCCACAATTAGTAGAACACTGGCGGATATATTTTTTATATCCCCATTAATGAAAGCAGCTCATTCTGTATCCTGGTCCTTTCCTCTTGTAACTTAATCTGAGCAGCATGATAGCCCCTCTATGCCATCCATTTTTGCAAGTAAATTCCTCATGGGCTTCAGCTTTCCTAAAAGCTCCTTTTTTAAGTATTCCATTGTGTAGATGTATCATGGAGACTCACTTACATGTCTCAGGGCTGTACTACCCGGCTCTTCCTCCGCTGATCACTAAAAACACCCCAGAAGGAATGGCGGGTTCTAGCCCTGGCCCACCATACCAGCAGAGTCTTGCAAGTAGCCTGAGGAACCCCAAAGTTTATGAAGTGAGGGCTCTGCCATTTTTCCACATCGGACTCCCTTTCATCAAAAAACTCCACCCAGCAGAAGAGCTTTTGATCACAGCCCAGCCCTCATGGCCGCATTAAGACCTTAGCTGTTCAACTAATAAATGCTCGAGGATTAGAGGGGTGACTACAAGAGCATCCCACCTGCTACGGTGCTGAGTTCTTGGCAAGCTACCCATTGTCTTATTTGATATGCCTAATACCAGTACACAATTATAGACCTCATTCCAATGACCTGATGGAATGGTTTGAGAAGTTCTTCATGTTCCCTGGAGCAAGCAAATGCCCTTTGGGCTCCCTACTAGTATGTGAGCAGGGATGTATGGAGATGTTACTATTTTGCCTCCAAGCTTAGAGTCAAATTGATGTGCTTCAGAGGGGAAAACAAGTGATTACAAGTGATAGAAGATGTACCACAGTTTCTTTATCCAATCTTCTGTTATAGCCAATTAGGGTTGTTTTCCAGATTTCTCCTGGCTATCGCGGAATAGATCTGCAAATTTAAATTATAGAAGTGCAGATAAGTGTTTCTGCTATATGCTTTTTGGGTCTCTAGGGTATATTCCTGGAGAGGGTATTATTGGGTCAAATGGGAGTCCTCACTATCTACTTTTTTGTAGGACTGTCTTTATTTTTTATTTTTAGCACAAACTTGATTTTCTAGCAGTGTGAGGATGTTCGGGTCTATGAAAAAATGTCCCACTCTGTGGTCTTAGAACAGGATTTCTCCTACTAATGCGGCAGCAAGACAAACAAATATGAAGGCATTCTCATTTTTTATTATGTAAGTTATATTTTTCTCAGTCTCAGTTTTCTCAACCAATAGGAAGATAAATAAACTCTTGGAAGTTTTTAGGGTGGCTAAAATATTGAAAAAATAAAAATAAATGGTTTTTGTTATAACCCAGAATTAAAAAAATACTCACGAATCTATACAGACGTGCACCAAATGTTAGGGAGCATAGAGAACAGATCAATAACTCATGCAGAAAACTTCTCAGTAATTCGTGTGGGTTCTCCATCCCCTCAACGAGGACTAAACAAAAACCCAACACTCCTGAATGTAAGCCCCCAGAGTTATCTTCTTCCAAAGACTTTATTCAGAATAAGAGGGAACGAGTGACCTGACAAGATCAGGATCCCTGACCAAATGACTCCAATCAGTACGGACATGGGATATATACTTCATAGCAAACAAGTCATAAAATATGCGATCCTTCAAATTAGTAGTCTTGAGAAAAGTACAATTATTTTGGATTATTCCCCCTAGACTGATAAAATCAATAAGAAATTCAAATATGGAGAACATTCTACGGTATCTGCTTTAAGAAGCTTCCTGGAAAATCACTCCAAAGGCCATCAAAAAAAGCAAGAAGTCTGAGCAACTACTAGTCAATAGTAGCCTAAAGAGACATGGAAACAAAATGTAGTGTTCTAGAAAAGAAAAAGAAAATGCTACATAAAATATCTTAAATTTTGGATCACTGCATTCTGTAACAAGAATTACAGAAAAGACCAGATTGTTTCTGTATACTGAAGTGACTGAGCGAGAAAGTAAGCATTTGAGGGCCTATAGAGAGCACTTTGAGTCCTGAGGCACCTTTCCAGTCAGTGGTCAGTAATCACCACTCTCTGCTGGTTACAGACCACAACCTTTAATTTTTCTCTTATATTTTCTCTAGGTTCTATAAACAAAAAAGGTTATATGTCTCAGAGACACTTTAGTAAGTGGTTTCCTGGATATATTTCTCAGCACTCCTTGGTGAGTGAGTCACTATTTACTAGCGCAGAAAATAAACTGTGTAAAAAAAAAGTGAAATGACCCAGAGAAATGCAAACACAGTTCCAAAATTAGTGGAATTCTTAGGGAGCTTTTTGGTTGTGTGGGTGGTAGTTTTTCTCTACGTGTACAAACTTCTACTTTTTACATCTTCATTGTATAAACTGAATTCTCGTCCAAAAAGATTATATCAAGGCTGATTATAATGGACCTCAGTTAGTGACCATCTCTGCAGTTATATGTTTTACCTCTGTGAATTAATGCACTACTTTGTTTCTTAAATGGTTTTCATGGTCCTGAAAGTTATATTATTTTTTAGAGAGAAGCTAAGATTATTCGGGTCTAACATTTAAATAAAAAGTCTAAGAATACAAGACAAACTAAAAATGAAATCATGTGAGAGAGAATACTACATAAAAACCTAATGTAAGTTTCTAGCATTTGTAATAATGGGGAAAATATTATTCAAGATTTTATATTAACCAAATAAAATTACTTTGCACAATTCACAGTGTGATAAACCTTGGGTAGTGGCAATGAACGCCAAAGAATGCTTTTAAGCTCTGGATATTTTATGATTCTTAGTCTGAGTAATGATTTGTGTTAAGTTGTGAAAATTTGCAAAGTTTTATATATATATATAATGAAATTTTTCTCTATGCATTTTATACTTCACTACATTTTTAAATCAGTGTAAAGGACTGGAATTGAATACAAATTTGCTTTGTTTTTAAAAGCAAAGGAGGTATTTGACAAAATGTGTTTTTTCAGAGGTTAGCAAAAGACAACATCTATTGCTCTCATTACTTTCTTTGTGTAATTCTTGTTTTGGAAGACACAATAAAACATGGTGACTTATATATACCAGATCCTTCTCTGTATTCTGTCTGTTTAAAATAAATATCTATGCATCTAATGGGCTGTCTTTCCTGTGTCTCACGAATGAAAGTGTGGCATTGTGCCCTGATCAGACATGCCGGATGTATATGTGATCATGTACATCATGATCAAGTACAGCAAAAAAGTGTCTTTTCTAAGCATTAGAGACACTTAAAAACTGCCTTTGTGCCTTGTTGTGTATTCTTGTTCTTTCTTGTTCCTGGTCTAAGGTTGCAGCATGGGACCTGTCCCAATCTTTTTCTGTTGTCCTACCCCACTCTAATCTCTCTACAGTAGATCCTCATCCCAGGTCTGTGAAACATGCGGGGTTTAAATATAACCCCTATAAATTCATTGCCTAATATGGTTTTATTGGCCATAGAGTTTGCCACAGAACCCAGCGTTAGATGCCTTAGCTACCTTTCTGCTACCTTTACATCAAGTCTAGGATGTTACTTTTATATTTCCAATCTACATATCATGTCAAAGATTTTAAGTCCCCCAATTCAAGTTTTCTGTTGATGTTGTAGAATGGACTCAGAGAACTCAAGAATCCCATTTAACTATTAGATATACTTGCATCTTTTTATTATAAAGAAAATAGTTCAAGGACAGTAAAGACGGAAAAGGTTCATGAATCAAGGTACCGAAAGCAAAGTTATGGAGTGCCCATGCCCCTCTTGAGGTATATAACTCTATTCAAATCACGATATCAAATCTAAAGCTCTTTAAAATTTGTTCTGTTAAGTTTTTATTAGGGATTGATTATATAGTATTCCAGCTAAATCTCCCATCATCAATGATTAAGCTAAGCACCAGCTATTCTTCTCTCTTTGGGATCTTTGGGAAAGCTTGGAAGTTTGATCCTATAATTTAACACATGATTGTGTTTTCTGAACCAACCATCGTTGTTTTGATATTTATAAAAGTGACCTAATTAATGTAACAAAACATGATTTTATCATTGTCATCATTTAAGAAAATCCAAGTATTTGCGATACATCACCTAGAAATCTGTTGACAAACATCATCTATCTGTATCTACATCTATGCACATACCTAACTTAATATCTGTATATTACTCAACTCTCAATATCACAAGAAGTAAACAATTCACTGGGAGCATAGAAGAGTACCTTCTAAAACCCACAGGCTAAATCGGCTCCAGAGGAGCCACCTGGGCTATATCTGATGCAGAAATCTCCAGGGCAGAACAAAGAACATAAGCCCTTTAAAAAGGGGCAGGTTGAGGTTGCAAAGACAGGGACTTGCATATAGCATATGGAGAGAGCAGCCTAATTACTACAAGTGATGGAAAATTCAAAGACAAGCCTGACATATCCCTCCGGTCTAGTGTTATTTTAATTGTGTAGACATATCATGCTCACTTCTGCCTTCAGTTTTCATACACTCTTGCTTTCTATTTGCATTAAAGGCTACCTCCTTTCTGGATTCCATTATATGCTCTCCCCTCACTCCATATGACTCATAGTCCTTCTATTACAGCCTTTGTCATCACATTGGAGTCTTAGATTACTTCTGAGGCTTAACTGGCCAGACTCCACGAAAATATAGCAAAATGTTCTTTTATCTATAGAAACTTTCCTCTGGTCAAGTTTCGCTCAAGTCAAATGGCAGGCATTTATTAATCCCTTGCTGAATCCCTTGCTGAATGAATACTAAGGTTATGTTTACTCCAACTATTTAATCCAAAAGCACAGTTAGTCCAAGAATAAAATGTGTCCAACTCATCAATCTAACATGAAAATAATTATTCTTAATGGAAAGGTTGTTTATAAAAAAGTCTAAGAAAAATGGTAACAGCGAGATATAGCAATGGCTAACAAATATTTGTCCCACACATGAGTTCAAACCTGGCGCTACATTATCTCTCAAGCCTCTCCTGGCATACCCTGAAGGACCTCAAGCATCTTCAAGGTGGCCCTGGAGATCTTTAGAACACATGGTCTAAGCAGCACTACATCATGATCCTTCACATTGAAATTCCATGTTGAATAACACTAGCAGTAGCACTCAGGCATTCTGAGCACCAATTGGAAGCCCCTTCAAAAAAAAATAATTGAGTAGGCAGTAGGAGCCTCCCTGTAGCTACATAAACTATTCTACTTAGGTTTATTTTTTCACCGCAGAGCAGGGCTCTAATTATTCATCTTACAGTCTGATAAAACCCAATTTTATTGATATTCTAGACCTTTAACGTTACTATATGTTAAATAAATACTTAACAGCTCTTAGTTGCTAACATTCAACTTTTGCTTTTGTGAATCCTTTGAAATTTCCTTTGCATTACTTTATTGGTTTGAATGCATTTGAAAAGACTACTATATCCATTTAAGGGAAGATTGAACAGAGCTTTAAGAGTAGTCTGGTACCATAAATGACTTGCTCTTTTTAAAATAAATATCCACTAAATATAGTAATCTGTACATTAATCTCATCAAAATGCTATTTGGAAATCCACAGCTAATGAGTAGATCATTATTGTTCCCCCGAATAAAGAAATAATGAGTTATGCTGTGAAAGAACCATTGCTCTGTATAACTATTACACTAACTATATAATCAAGAAACAAGTAAATCTTTTTGGGATCTTTTTTATTTTAAATCTTGATTTCAAACTTAGAAGTTGGACATTACCAAATTAAAAATCAATAGCTATGGT
Source organism: Cryptotis parvus (assembly GCA_021461705.1). Classification (NCBI taxonomy): domain Eukaryota; kingdom Metazoa; phylum Chordata; class Mammalia; order Eulipotyphla; family Soricidae; genus Cryptotis; species Cryptotis parvus. The sequence continues at coordinate 17,400 of JAJIBD010035004.1, forward strand.
TTAGAACATTTTTGCAGTTGTGTTACCTTATTCATGTTTATGATATTGTGATGGACAATTAAACTGTTCTACGAGGAAACATAAAAATGACTGCATCTGGACTTCAATTAGAGTACAATAGCTACTTCTGAAATATATAATGTACATTTATTGCATTAACATTGATGGTGACAGTATTTCAGATGATCCTGGAATTAAGGAAGTATTTGGAGCAGATTTCCAAGAATTAGAGAAAAAGAATTAGGCACAATTTGATTGGATAAAATTTCTCTCAGTGTATAACCTGAGTCCATTACAACAAGTTCATGAAGTATATACCCGTGTTAGCTATACATCTTTTATTTTAATATTTAGGAAAATAGTTGTACCTCTTGTCACGACAAGATCCTGAGTGTTTTACCATTACCTAAGTATTGTAACCAAATCACTACTTAGAAAATTACTACATGTTACTTGATTTCTACTTTCTACAAACAGACATAGATTTCCAGATTGGAGAAAAGCTTTTAGGTGTAATTTTGTTGGGGCTCAAGTTTTTTTCCCTTTAGTCCAAATTGAGTCCATTACAACCATATTCATGAATTTTTGGTCTCTATCTCTCCACTGCATCAGGCATCAGGGGATTCTGTTACAATACTATTCTCAGTCACTAAAATTCTTGCTACACATTTTCATGCACTGTACTCTGGGTATAGAATGTTCTTTTTATTTTCAAACATAGAACCTCATACGTTTTCTTTTTCACAAAAGTACTGTTTACATTTTGAATCTTTCAATGAATTCCAACTGTAGTTATTTGTTTTATATATAAAGAAATTACCTTGATATCTTTGATGACAGCTATCATACCTGCATAAATTATAATTCAATATAAGGTGGAATAGAAGTGTTTTTTTCAATATTTGATAATAGATGTAGCAGTTAATAGTGGTTGAAGACAAATACATTGCAATACATATTGTTCCTATGTTCTCATAAGAAACAATATTGGAAGAAACTTTGACCATTGAAAAAAAATACTTCCAAATTTTGAGTTCCCTGCTGAATTAGTTCATATTGACTGAAAGTCTATTCTTCTCCCACCTCTTTTAAAGTGTAGAAGGTACTGATGTAAGACAATGCAGTTGTATAGTTTTAATCTGTTTTAATAATGGGTGGAACTAGTTAGTGTAATTTGTAAAAAATTCCAATACTTCACAATAAAAAGTCATTCTCTTCATATTCTTTTAAATTTACACTCTCTGAATAGAATGATAAACCTCACTCCGTCTTGCTGTGGTTACCTAAATATCTCCAGTAATTTCTGTCAATCTACTAGCTTATGACTCCTGCTTTCCTCTCCTGACTATGTTCAGGTAACTTAAGTTGTAATAAACTATCTACCTTAGTTCTCTAGAGGCTTGACTTTCTAACCACCTCTTTCTTCAGTGATTTTTTCCATACTCAGTTCAGTTCTCCACCATCATGGTTACAGTTTTACACTCTACCACTGTTCCTATTCATCATCTTATTACACTTCCTTTTTTTTTCCTCTACCACTCTGTACTATAGAGGATCCTACAAGCACCAGTCCTCGTAAACACCCCAATCTTATAGACACCAATCTTATCTAAAATATGCAGCCTGAAAGTCAGTTATAAATAAAAACCTGAACTGCTCTAAGAGCTACCTGTTGCTGGATACATTTACACAATTAAAATAACTTCATCTCTTTGTTTATGTATAATGTTTTCATTATTTCCTATTTCCTCTCTAAATCTACAATCCTAAATTAGATCTGACAATTATATACTCTCGCTCTGAAGGGCTTAAAAAACCTCATGATCAGTTTTAATGGAGTCCACGGCCACTACCACTATCTTTTACTTTTTTACTTGCCATCTATTGGCTAGATTAAATTTCCTTTTCAGCTTGAACTTTCACATTTATTACCTGATGTATTTGGGGGCCCCCTTCATTTTCCACATCGAGTTCCCTCTCACCACAACTCCACCCAGCAGACCAGACTATCACACCCCGGATCATCGACACCCACCCTGCAGCAGAACTTTTTTTTTTCAATCCGTCCCAGGAATGCTGAACCAGAGACCTCAGACATGGGGCAGAGCTGTCCTTGCTCTCCCTGTGCCCAGCCACCAGAGGCACCGAGAGGCATGGGCGGTTCTAGCCCTGGCTTGCCACCCCAGCAGAGCCTCACAAATGCTGAGGCGACCTTGGTCCATGGGGCCTTGCCATTTTCCACATCCGGAGTTCCCTCTCTGTTACAACTCCCCCAGCAGACCAGACTATCACAGCCCTGCTCGTGCGGCTGCTAGTGGCAGCATGGTTCATCAATAAATGCTTTATTTAGAGTAGTTGTGACTACTGTATGTAGTCACAA